>JACXGM010002017.1:35452-49851 GCA_016801145.1 Umbra pygmaea | reverse complement strand
GTGTGTGTGTGTGTGTGTGTGTGTGTGTGTGTGTGTGTGTGTGTGTGTGTGTGTGTGTGTGTGTGTGTGTGTGTGTGTGTGTGTGTGTGTGTGTGTGTGTGTGTGTGTGTCTGTGTCTGTGTCTGTGTGTCTGTGGTTGTTGCACAGTTTGTCTGTGGTTTTTGTGAGCTACCTGGTCAGACAGATTCCGTCTTTGTTCAAGGTCAATACTAGCCTGGACAACTGGGACAACTATTAGAAACACACATCCCTCATGACACAGTAACACACACACACACAGCTACACAAACACACACAGCTACACAAACACACACAGTAACACACACTGCCTCAGTCATCCTCGCTCCACATAGGGAGGCAAGGTCGGCAATTCCTCGACTCATCGTTTAATAGCAACACTCTCGGTCTGGTCGGTGAGGGAGTGTAACCTTGCGCGCTTGTTGGACAGACTGGCACAATATCAACATGTCTCAGGAAGCAGTTTACAGTCTTCAATATTACCAACTCTGTTGGGGCAAGAAGGAAAAAAAAAATGCCTCAAAATGATAATCAGACACATTAGAGTTTTTCTTGATTGCTTTGACCTGCTTAAAGAAACTGGGATCCACTCAGTTTTCATTATCACTGTCTCAGCAGAGCAGAAGACACCTCTTGTAAATGTGTTAACCCTTTCTCATTGGATTGACAACATTTCCCCACCCTTTTGCAGAACAGTTAACATGGATGTCATTCAAGCAGTACAAACTCCATTGTTTTAGCTATGGTAACCAAACAGAAACCATCTGTTCCTAACTATTAGAAACTACCTACATCAGTATGAAATCACTGAAGCACCTATTTGACACTCCTTCACACAAATCTTCAATTAGCAATCAGTCTGCAGGCCTTAAAATATTCAGCGTCTGTGTTGTTCTTTGCCAACATGGATGGAAGAGGTCTAAGGCAGATGAAAATGAGAGGAAGAGGCAGAGAGGTCTGAGGAAGAGGAGTCTGAGTGCGAGGTGGAGGTATAGTTGGAAGGGCTCAGGTTTCTGATGAAATTTAGGCAACTGTTATTGATCACGTTATCAATCATGGCCTTTCACTTAGAGAGGCTGGAGAAAGAGTCCAACCTGTTCTGAACAGAAACACTGTTGCGTCCATTTTTTGTTTTTCGACAGCAAAACAGGTAATGTTGCTGTACAGCAGGGGTGCCCACACTTTTTTGCATGATGATCTACTTTTAAATGTTCAACTCAATGAGATCTACCAACTTAAAAAGAGTTTATTTAAAAAAAACACACTTCAAATGCTTGTTGCTTCTACTGCGTGTATCTCTATGTGGAATTCTTCATCTAGAGAAACGTTAATAAATGTTGATTGTTGATATTCCATTTTAACACTGAACTCAAAACATCTACAACACAAAAGATTACAATAGCCAGTTTATGATGACACCAAACTAAACCGGAATGATACCTCTGTGGATGCCTTTGCTTTTAGGCTTGGGCGACTAAAAAGTGACTGTTGACCTGTTAATTGAGATTTCAGTTCGTTCACCTTTGTTTTTCTAAGCTTGCTTCTTACAGGAAAATCGTTTACATAGATTTTATTAAGTGTCCGAAAATGTTTGTCAACGTTTCCTTTCATTGGAATAGCAATAGGCTACTTTGGCAGATGAAACAAATGCATTAAGAAAAGGACATCGCATGGAAATTGTAAGTTTTAGGCTTTTTGCTTGGTACCGCACTCATTTTCAAATGTTTGGAATTTATTTTACATTTGTATTTTGCAAATTAATGTCATATGTGCTACCGGATACGGAGATTAGGCTAAGCTTCACTATTTTGCGCTCTGTGCTCCGAGTCCGAAGATCTTGGAAATTGCGAGGCAGACTAAACGTTAGTTGTCATGGCAACTGAATAAACAAAAATCTTGCCTGGTCAAAATCTATTTGTTAAGTGCAAGTCAGAAAGAAACTAAACGGAGAAGTAATGATGTTGTTATATTTATTTTTATGAAAATAAAAATGTAGCAAAAGCATTTATTAAAAATGTGCGATCTACCAGCATTGTCTTTGTGATCGACTGGTAGATCGCGATCGACCTATTGGGCACCCCTGCTGTACAGTATATACAGAAATACAATATATTCAGTGATATACTTGATGTAATTGTTCCCTCATTCTTATTACATATATTCTTTATAGAATCCAAAGTCTACAATTCTCTGGTAATAGAGGGAGAATTTTTACTGATGAGCAGGAAGCAGTCGTTGTAAACGTGGTTGTGTCAAACAATGCCATAAGGCTGTATGAAATCAAGGCAGCAGTGATTGCAGGTCAAGGTATGTTTAGGAACATCAATAACGTGAGCGTGACCACCATTGGCCGCATCCTAAGAAGGAACCATGTGGCCATGAAGCGGCTCTATACAGTTCCATTTCAAAGGAACTCTGACATTGTGAAGGAGGCCAGATGCCAATATGTGGAGGTAAGGAAACATTACTAAAGTATACTGTAATACATTGTCTTATCATGCAGTTAGAGTCAACTGGAGTCACTTTTCATTGTAATTTTGCCTTTTTTTACTCAGAGAACAATGGAGCTTGAAGCTGAGGGGGCACATCATGTCTTCATTTATGTTGATGAAGCCAGCTTCAATCTCTGTCAAGTGAGGCGATGTGGAAGGAACCTCATTGGGTACAGGGCCAATATCACAGTTCACACATGTATAATGTGTGTGTACTCTAAGTGATCTACATGTATAATATGTGTGTACTCTAAAGTGATCTACATGTATAATGTGTGTGTACTCTAAAGTGATCTACATGCATAATGTGTGTGTACTCTAAAGTGATCTACATGTATGATGGCGCTGTTCGGACGCATCACACGTCATATTAACTAGCTGCTTCGGACGCAACATACGTCAGATTTACTGTTTTGGGACTGCGTAGTTAATGCGGCAGACGTCTGTTGTTTAGGCGGCCGCCTAGACTGCAAAGTGCTGCGGGAAACCATGGTGTGTACCCTAAGTGATCTTGATCTTATGAGAATCAAATGTCACTAAGTATTGTAAAACAAATACTGACTGTCTGCAGTCAGATGATGAATATAATGAATGTTATTGTATTGAATTGTGTTATAAGTTGAATTGTATTATCGTATAGGAAAAAAAATTACTGAATGTTATTTAACTGAATGTTATTCAACTGAATTATACTGTACTGTATGTTATTGTACTGAATGTTATTGTACTTAATGTTATAGTACTGAATGTTATAGTACTGAATGTTACTGTAAAACATGCCTTAGGGCTGGCAGCTATTATGCCTCCACAACCCCTTGGGATAAGGCCTAGTTTACTATAGTACAACCTTTATTTATTTTTGCTGGAGGATGAGTATATATCTGAATTCTATGCTGAGGTACTGCTTGATTTAAGGAATGCCCCATTTCATTTCTCTGGTGTCCTGTTGAATTTTATGTTTATAACCTACGACGACCTGAATACTCAGACCACACCGCAGAACTACCTGGCTTGAGGATAACCATGTCCAAAGCCACTTTCACCGCCCACAGCCCACCTGGCTGTCCTTGATCCTAGTTGTTTTGTTCCTGTAAACCTGGTGATGCAGCCGATCTGGATCTGTCTAAATACTGGACACAGCCCACATGAGGAACCAAACCCTCAGACCATAATGTGCACTGATACACAACTTGACCTTAATTGGATAGGCACTCTTAAACTTTACACCCAGCAAAGCTAGAAGAGAAACAGCAACCCCACTGAGTCTGAATCCTCTCTAGGTTTCTTCCTGGAGAGCATAATACTAGGGTATTTCTTTCCTAGCCACTGTGTTTCTATGCCGCATTGATGTTTGCTCCATTTTTAGCTGGGTATCTGTAAAAGCACTTTGTGACAACTGCTGATGTAACAAGTACTTTATAAAATACATTTGATTAATTTTAATGAATATTATTTTCTGAAAAATCAGGACAGCATATCCAAAACATGGACATCATGCACTGGCAAAGAAGAACAAATCTGATAATCAGAAATAAAGGATAACAAGATATAGGCACAATTCCCGAAAGTACAGCTTAAAAAGTTACCCCTGGAATTGAATCAACACTTCTGTCATCCAGTCTCAACAAAAACTGTTTCTGAGCTTCCCAATGCTGGAATGTGTTCATTCGAAAACTGCTTGCATCAAAGGCCAATGCACAAAGACACATAACATTCCAAGAAGGATTGGAGATATTATGAATGCCCCACAATACTGAAGGGTGGCCTTTTTTCTTATTAAGTCCTTGATCTAAAATATTGTTAGGTTCAATTATCCATCATTTTGTTCACCCCTTGTATGTACAATATATACAGTTGTATGCAAAATTTTAGGCACCCCTGACAATTTCCATGATTTTCGTTTATAAATAATTGGGTGTTTGGATCAGCAATTTCATTTTAATCTATCAAATAACTGAAGAACACAGTAATATTTCGGTAGTGAAATGAGGTTTACTGTATTAACAGAACATGTGGAATATGCATCAAAACGAAATCAGACAGGTGCATAAATGTGAGCACCCTTGTCATTTTGTTGATTTGAATATCTGTAACTACCTAGCACTGATTAATTGGAACACACAATTGGTTTGGTGAGCTCATTAAGCCTTGAACTTCATAGGCAGATGCATCCAATCATGAGAAAAGGTATTCAAGGTGACCAATTGCAAGTTGTTGTTCTCTTTGACTGTACTCTGAAGAGTGGCAACATAGGGGCCGCAAAACAACAAAGGCAAAGGATGCCATAGTCCACCTCCAAAGACCTACAAACACCATCTTGCTGCAGATGGTGTCACTGTGCATCGTTCAACAATTCAGCGCACTTTGCACAAGAAGCATTTTCTTTACAAAATGCCACAGAGTTGCTTGAGGTATGCAAACGCACATTTGGACAAGCCAGCTTCATTTTGGAAGAAGGTGCTGTGGACTGATGAAACAAAGATGGAGTTATTTGGTCATAACAAGGGGCGTTATGCATGGCGGCAAAAGCACAGCATTCCAAGACAAATCCTTGCTACCCACAGTAAAATTTGGTGGAGGTTCCATCATGCTGTGGGGCTGTGTGGCCAGTGTCAGTACTGGGAATCTTGTTAAAGTTGAGGGTCGCATGGATTCCATTCAATTTCAGCAAATACTTGAGAATAATGTAGAGGAATCAGTCACAAAGCTGAAGTTACGTCGAGGCTGGAAATTTCAACAAAACAATGACCCAAAACACTGCTGAAAACAAGTACAATGTTCTGGAATGGACATCCCAGTCCACAGACCTGAATATCATTGAAAATCTGTGGGGTGATTTGAAGCGGGCTGTCCATGCTTGGCAACCATCAAACCTAACTGAACTGGAGATGTTTTGCCAAGAGGAATGGTCCAAAATATCCTCATCCAGAATCCAGATACTCATTACAGGCTATAGGAAAGGTATAGAGGCTGTTATTTTTGCTAAAGGAGGCTCAACTAAATATTGATCTGATATTTCAGGTGGGGTGCACAAATGTATGCACCTGTCAAATTTCGTTTTGATGCATATTGCACATTTTCTGTTCATCCATTAAACCTCATTTCACTACTGAAATATTACTGTGTCCTTCAGTAATTTGATCAATAAAAATGAAATTGCTGATCTGAACATCCAATTATTTATAAATTAAAATCATGGAAATTGTCAGGGGTGCATAAACTTTTGCATACAACTGTATTAAAAAGGCATGTACATGAATAAAGCAGGTCTTATAAAGGTGTATAATTAAGTATTTGTAGGGTACTCTATAGAAATGCTGGGGCAGGTCCCTGTGGAATATTATTTTACTACCATGGCTGACGGAATACATCACAGTGTCTTCAAAGGCTTCTCAGCTATTTATTCAGGATATGATGCGTTGATTGTTTCAGTCACCAGCAACAGTAGTGTTTTTGTAGTGTTTTGTTCAGCAATCACCAAATAATGTAATTTATTTCAGAAGAGTGATGCATGCCTCCACAAGCGCTCCAGATACTACAGGATCCAAGGTGTTAAGCCTCACTGTGGCCCAACAACCTACACGGTGGCCCAACAAGACTGTCTCTGAAACATGGTCACATTTCAACGGTATACAGTTCAATGTCACCCCACTCCTCTAGGCACTCCACTGGCTTCCAGTTTAAAAGACCTTGGTAATCGCTTATGGAGCAACGAAGTGTAAACTGCCTATTCTATGCTGAAACCCTACATCCCTACCCGGGCTCTGTGTTCAGACTTGTCTGTGTTTGTGGCAATCAAGTCCCTACAGAGAAGCAGCTCTTGACGTACCCCAGTTATAGCTCTGTCGTTGCACTCAAATAGTGAAACCAGATTCCACTCGCGGATAACCTCCACTATTGCCTGTGTAAATTAACACTTGCTATGTTAATTATTATTACAACTAAGTATGGCTCAAACCCTATTTACTGTGGGACTCCTTCCCTCCCTTCCACTCTCTCTCTCATTTGATTGGCTCTTAGACAACAGGAAGTCGAGGCAAAAGAAACACACCATTGATAAGGAGTGACAGGCCAGGAGCAACACATACATGGTAACCACAGCTAGGTCACATCCTGTCAAAGCTATTCCATTTAAGGTAACACAAGAGTGGTAATTCACTTTTCCCACTGAAAGACCATGACCTGGGCTTTTACTTATGGTTTCATTTAACCCAGTCAGGAAAAATGTATCCGTCTTATCTATTATATTCAGGTAAGCGCCAAAGGTATCCTGTGGAAACAGGGGCCATTAAAATGAAAGACAAATGTCCAAATCAGACAACACAGATAGGACACACTGATAAGCAAAAATAGAAGAGCAAGCAACAGTCGATGAGTCTGTGTGTGCAGGCATAAGTGGGTACTGTGTAATGGTACGTGTGAAGAAACACAATATGCTGCTGACAGAAGGCAAAGCAACTAGTGACATTGAGAGAAAACTAGAAGCATGTCTCAGTAAACCTCATCTAGTTCACTGTTTCCAAACTAGGTTTACATTTGTCGGACTGTTAGCGTAAAACAAGACAAGGATCTGAGCATGTAGGCTGTTTATTTATTTGTTTTTGTGATCCCCCCCCATTTTCCTCCCTTCCCAATTCCCTCTAATCCTGCGTTGTCGGCAACTCCTTGCACAGATCCGTGGGATGATGAGGGGCGAGCACATGGTTCGTCCAACCACATGTCGCCCGAGCCGCCGATTCTTTTCCCACTGAAAATCCAACACAGAAGCCTTTAGTTGGATCATGCATTTGATGATTACGTTCACCGAATATACGTCCGCGATTGAAGATGCAGGGGCCCGATCTGGACACAAGGAGTCGCTGGAGAGCGACGTGGCAGTATAGATAATCTGATTTATCTAACCCAAATCCCAGTGCAGGAAGCCTATGGAAAGTCATAGAACACATAGATCATGTTTTATTTAAAACTAGTAGAAAGGATACATACAACTGCAGATCTCATACAAAGGAGTTACAAATAAGAAATACTCATATTTAAGCATGCATGTTGCTTGTGACATCTCAGGTCTGAGGTGAGGTTTGCCAAACCCTGATTTAAAGAGTCCTGAGACTTTACTGTAGTTTAAGGGCTACCCCATAATACAGTAGGACCACAATAGTCCAAAACAGATAGAAAAGTACACCTAATCAATTCCTTTCTGGTAACCAAAGGAAAACAATTACACACATGCTGCTTGAGTTGCCTGACAGGGCGCTCTACATGGGTGGTGAAGCACAGCTTCTCAGATATTTTTAAATGTTACCTCATTCCATAAAATGTTATGCCAAGGTAGTAATTACATAGATGCATGTTTATAGTGTTTAGCACTAGAAAATACCATGCATTTCCTTTTAGCTTCAAAGTCCATGTCAAACTATGGCTCCAATATAGTCAAAGCATTACCTTTTACAATTTTACATTTCAGTCATTAAGCTCTGATCCATAAACACGTAAATCCATTACTGACGACATTTAGTTCCTAAAAAACTATATGCATGTACAGTCATTCCAGTATTGCTGATTTGAAACGCAGCAAAATAAAAAATAATAATCTACTAGTTAATGCTAGCAAATCTAGTGGCTAACAGCTGTTCATTTTCTCCTCCACAGCGTGAAATAACCTGAATAAACCTGAATCCACAGGACAGCAGGTCAACAGGACAGACCTGTCACTGACTACAGCTGCTGTGCTCAATCTGAAATAATGGCTTTTACAATGGCTTCATAGAGAAGCGAGCGCGATGAATGACAGAAATACCGCGGATGAGCTACCGGTAGTTACAAATACACATATTAATAAATATTACACATACATGTGCGCTATCTATTTTAAAACGTGCACGGTCCAAATGTCTCCTCTCTTCCTCGTTCACTGTTATGATGCTACTGCCTAATGGTCGTTATGACATCTGAAACATGAGGAATGTGCTCCAAGTTATCAGGCCATAGTTACTGTAACCACACTGGATCCTTCTCTAACAAGCCGCTGGTAGCCCGTGTGTAATGGGAGCCTGATCAATAGAGGGCAAGTCCTCTTTGGTCCAGATCGGTTCATCTGAAACGGGTTATCTCCAGGGAACCGAGAGACAGTCCTAGTCTTCATCACACATCAGTTCCCAGACATCCTGACTCCAGCCAAAGTGTGGCACGCTTATGCATGGACATCTTCTATGGTGGGGATTTGTGTCTGGATCAATTGTGAATGCCCATCCCATAGAAATAGAATCTATAGAAAGGCCATTGTGCTGCTTGGCATGGTCATTCGATTAGTACACAACAAAATGGCGATTGTTGTTAGTTGTCACGGTGACAACATGCAAATCGGTTTAATGCGGAAGTAGGCCGCTAGATCTTTGCAATGGAATGGTACACGTAAAAATGGCTGCCACTCTGACCATTCTGCTACATTGATTTGAATTGGAAAGTCCTTTCTAATCATTCCAGTTCTATGGCCCATCCTTTTAGGAATGTAGTGTGTGAACATGTGTATTCATTCACAACCACCACAACCGCGAAGATCAAAGTAGAAACTTTTCTCAGGGAAATGGTGTGTGAAACAAAACTAGTCTCCACTACGGCCCTGAAACAAGCTGTGTCAGACAGTGGGCTTCAACAACGCTGAAGCAGCATCGCAGAACCATTCCAGAAGACACCACTTAGCGTGCGGCTCCATGCCATGCTTCAGGGCTGAAGCAGTGGTGACATTAATTTAGTGGCCAATTAGAGTTTCTCCCCGCAAGCTCCTCTCCTCTCTCTCATGTGTCTCAGCTGATTGTCCAGACTGACGATGCCTACACGAGTCGAGGAAGTGTGTGTGTGTTCAAAACACAGCCCGGCACTCTCAGTCACACGAACATGTTCTGTAAAGGAAACTGACGTTTATAAAGTAAATCATGAGGTGTTCATGAGTCATTCAGTATGGCAGGGTTCATCACATCTAAAATGAATCATACTTAATAATCTACAGATGTGGCCAAATATGTTGGTACACTTGCGTTTTATTAATAAATGTTACATTTTATAAATTATGCATCATTTGCACTGAAAATTTAAATTAAAATTAATTTTGTCATTGTAATGGTGATCCGTGGTGCAGTGTAGTGAGGAGACAAACGCAAAAGGGTTGAGGATAAAACAAACTTTGTTTAATCCGAATAACACTCATACAAAAGAAAATTGCCTCGAGTGGCAAAATACTTAATCACATAACACTGGCGCACGGACATGCAGAAGATTAATACCTGACAAACTACAAACACTAACACAGGGGCTTAAATACAGAGATAATTGGAATAGTGGGTGCTGCTGTCATGGTAACTAAGGACTGTCATTGGATAATGGAAACATGTGACTGAAAGAGTGGGAACTGAAAGCAAAACAATGTACACAGCGTAGAAACTATATGGAATGAAACAGAGAGGGGAGAACACAAAACGCACATGCCAGGATCCATAGGAGAACCGTGACAGTCATCCACACATGCATGTCTTTGTTTTGCAACTGAAAACAGAAACGCTGTAAAAATAACTGAATTCTTGCTAATGCTATGAAGACATTCTAAAAGGCCTCGACACTATTAATGATCATCTTTAGAAGATATATTAAATCATTATGTAGTAGTAGTAGGGGTGAAACGGTACACAGAAGTCACGGTTCGGTTCATACCTCGGTTCAGACATCATGGTTTGGTTCGAGTTCGGTACAATGGCGGGAAATGCTAAACAAAAATGCAGAACACAATTTTTTTTATTGTGTATGTCTAAAGCTGTAACATCTAGTGTCATACAGTCTCTCCCCTGAGCTAGCACATCTGGGTGATTGCGTCTGATATCCGTTAGCATGTTAGATGTATTTCCACTCACATACCCAACAGCTGCTGAACAACACTGACACACAGTCCTCATCTTATCCACCACTCTATCGCCTGTACTACTGTAACCAATATTTACAATCTATGACTTTAACTGACTGGGAAACCAAAGTTTTCCCAAACTTGCGATCTTAGAGGTCGGGATGTCCTCTAACTCTTCTGGGTCGCCACCACTCGCCATACTCATCCTTAGTGATGCTATCTCTGACTTATTCACCGGACCATCGACCTGACAAAAAACTGCATACATAGGTGGAGCTTGGCTACTTAGCTTCAGAGCTAAGGCGGGGCTACAGATTAGGTGTCCATAAACAACCCGCGTATCTAACGTTAGTTCCGCATTACATTAATTGATTTGCACAGGAGTTTATTTATTTATTTTTATACCATTTATTCTCCGTGTAAACTCATGCATCGAACCGTGACGCCCATACCGTTTTGGATCAATCTATAAAGTCTATAAAGGCTACAAGACCATCTCTAAAGAGCTTGATTTTGCTGTGAGCACTGTTGCCCTTATTATTCATTGGTTT
The DNA here is from genome assembly GCA_016801145.1 of Umbra pygmaea. Classification (NCBI taxonomy): domain Eukaryota; kingdom Metazoa; phylum Chordata; class Actinopteri; order Esociformes; family Umbridae; genus Umbra; species Umbra pygmaea. The sequence continues at coordinate 38,899 of JACXGM010002017.1, read as the reverse complement.
AAGGCCCATGGGTCTGTAGCCAACATCCCTGGACATGGCTGCAAGTGGAAAATTTACTCAAGAATTAAGAGATGGATTGTTTGGATGGTGTGGAAAGGACCAACAAAACTTCAACACACATCCATGTTTACTGGAAAAACAATAAGCATGCAAAGAAAAGAACACCATCCCTACCCTGAAAGACAGAGGAGGTTCAGTAAGGTTTTGGGATTGCTTTTCTGCCTCTGACTACCCTGGAAATCCAGAATTCTCGTGAGAGCACAATTTGAATTTGCTCAGCGAGTCACCGTGACATTCAGTAATGATGCTCATTAACTATTCCCTTGTTTCCGAGCTGCACCAATAACATCGGTGTACCTGATATAGGCGAACGAGAGGCGAGCTACAGATGACGACAGCCCAACATTGGAAGATTGTTACGGATGAACACCAGTTACTTGAAATGGCTTTGGCTGCTACAATGAATGAGTTAGACTTGGCTTTTTATCTAAAAGAGGAACAGAAGACGGCGCTCGAATCGTCCATTGCAAGAAGGACGTTTTTGCTGTTTTGCCGAGCGGATACGGCAAGAGTTTAATCTACCAGTTAGCTCTGCTGTTGTTGTGACTGATCGTAGTGATATCCAATTGCGTGCAGTGAAATTTTCAAATGCATGCCTGGTGCCGCTCCTCGAGTTGGACCATTTTCATTACTCAGTACCAGACCCTTAATCTTTCAGATTTGGGCTTGGATTTCCAGGCTAGCCTCTGGCACCCAGGGCCTTGAACCAGTGCAGGGAACTTGAAAATCAGAAGACTATCAAGGCATTTTTTGAGTTAATGCAAACATCTCAAAAAGCACACAAGAATGGATGAGAAGAAAACTTTGGACCATTCCAAAATGGTATTCTGTACGTCCTGATCTACATCCCATCGAACATCTGTGGAAAGAGCTGAAACTCACATTTGGGAAAATGTACCAATCAAACCTGAGAGAACTGGGGTGGTTTGCTCAAGATAATTAGGCCAGCCTACCATTTGAGAAGTGTAGAAATCTCATTCTAAACTATAGACAGCGCCTGATTGCAGTTATTGTCTCCAAAGGCTGTGTAACTAAAAAGGTTGAGGGTCACAAGCGGTTCACCGTTTTCTTTCCTTGGACCACTTTTGATGGGTACTGACCACTGCAGACCAGGAACACCCCACAAGAGCTGCAGTTTTATAGATGCTCTGACCCAGCCGTCTAGCCATCACAATTTGGCCCTTGTCACTCAAAAGTCGCTCAACACCTTACACATGCCCATTTTTCACATCATATTTTAGGACAAAATGAAGAAGCAGGAAAATAGGGCAAGTGGTCAGTACCTTTCAAAAGTGGTCCAAGGAAGGGAAAGCGTTGAACTGGCGACAGGGTCATGAGTGGCCGAGGCTCATTGATGCACGTGGGGAGTGACGGCTGGTCCGTGTGTTCCGATCCAACAGACGAGCTACTGTAGCTCAAATTGCTGAAAAAGTGAATGCTGGTTCTGATAAAAGGGTGACAGTTTTGAGAATGTTTTGGTATAGGTTTACTGGCTGTAACAATGCAGTCTCCATACCCTCATACCAATCCCCTTACACACACCGGCCATCAGGGGTCTTAAAATAGGGCTCTGATCTGATACGAGACTGAGGTTTATGATCCGCTCTGTCAATTTCCATGTCATGGAACACCAGCAAAGGAAGAGTGGATTCACATGGATTACTGATGCACACTACTACAGAAAAGTAGTAATAAAATGTTTAAAGTCAATAGTTTAAGATGTTCTGCATAAGAGGCTGTTGACTCCCAGTATAAGGTAATATAAAATTCACTTATGAAGGTTTCTGATATGTGGATAACACAAAGTGTGCGATTCTGAACAGAAGAAATAGACCTCATTTATTTTAGGTAGAACCGTTAGGAATTTTAGGTAGAACCGTTGGCTCTGAAGTGACAATTCCAGGCCCTCTCAGAGGGGGTGTGTTTTATGTGTTTGTGTGCATGGTTACGTGTTCGTAATGTAAACTACGTCCAAATGAGCTCACGGTGCCATAATGATACTGTCAAGGTGTATTAAGATTAGTCCATTCAGACTTAACCTAGGATTGAATCTCACGATCGAATGGGGTCACGAACCGGGAATCACGAACAACAACAAAAGAAAAGGACCATCCGTGAAGTAATCGGCAGCATGGACCAGGAATAGAAGCTGCTGGAGGAGAGGAGAGGGAGTGACAGAGCCAGATTGAAAGAGCGGAGAAAGAATGATTGGGAAGGTGAGGGAATGGAGAAAGGGATGACGAGGGAGATAGAAGAGGCGGTTGTGGGTTAATCCCTGTCGCTTCCTATAATGAAGAAACCTGATTACAGTCTACCCTTAATCTGCTAGAAGGCACACACGTACACATGCACACAAATACAGAATGAGCCCGATGGAGGAAAAAAAAGGCTGCATTCATTCGGTACATTTGTTTCACTCCTGAGAGCCAGCACTAAACTCTCAAGGTTGGCTTTCACATTTACACACATCGCTCCGAACGAGGTCGCATGGCAGAGTAAGGAGCGAGGAAAAAGAGAGGCTAAGAGCCAGAGAGCGATATAGACAGGGAGAAAGTGAAAGAGAGGGAGGAAGCAAAAGAGATGGACAGATAGAGAGTGTGAACGACAGAGTAAGACGGGGAGACGGTGAGCTGCAGTGCCAGAAACAGGACGATGTCAGGAGCCAGGAAGTAGAACACTCAATTAAGGGCATGTTGGCCTAGATGGTACACACGCCCATCATGCAGCTTTGCCTTGCCCTCTGTCTTCTTCTCTCTCCGCTCCGCAGTGGGAGGTGTTGCGTACCTGAAAAGCCACCTGTCTGCATCATCATGAGAACACCTTGAACAAGGCATTCACTGAGTTTCACCATTTAACAGCAGAGTGCTGCCAGAGCAATCACACATAGACTATAGCCTCCCTGCTTTACGCTGTAGGGTCCAGCTGAAACACAAGAATTCAGAACAGACAGTCTAGGGCTCTACCTATGTAATGCTTCACTGCCATCAGCTGCCTGACTCCACTAATATAAGCTCTAGGACTCCAGGCTAAATCCAATACCGCCTGGGTTTTATGAGACGGATGCCATTGATAGAGAAATGGATCCAGACAGACATTTGCAAACTGGCAGTGGCTATACACCGACTAAACATTAGCCTACACATGCATTGCATAGAATTTTAAAATGCAGTGCTGGAGCATTAAAGACTTGTAAAGTGAAGCCATATGCCCTTGTTGTTTGGCATTTGTTTAATATGAAGGACTTGCTTCTGGGACACATCTGTCCATTCTTTTGAAGAGGTGAATAAATCAAAGTATGTCTCTTTCTCCACCAGTCACCTGTTCTTCTCTCCTCTTTCTCCACCCATCCCCTGTCCTTCTCTCCTCATTCTCCACCAGTCCCCTGTC
>JACXGM010002017.1:0-35352 GCA_016801145.1 Umbra pygmaea | reverse complement strand
TCCTCTTTCTCTACCAGTCCCTTGTCCTTTTCTCCTCCTTTCTCCACCAGTCCCCTGACCAGCACTCTCTCAAACTCATCCTATCTTCTCCACTTAGTGTTGTAAACACAACATCTCTAGTGGTCAAAAGACCAGGGCACGTTATAACTATGTACAGTTATTGCTCTAAGAAGTTAATAGCCTATAAAGTTATTAATCTATACAGTTAATACTCTATACAGTTATTACTCTAACCAGTTAATACTCTATAAAGTTAATCTCTATTCAGTTAATAATTGATACAGTTCATAGTCTTTACAGGTAATTCTCTATACAGTTAATACTCTCTACAGTTAATACTGCCTACAGTTATTACTTTATAAAGTTAATACTTTCTACACTTATTACTTTCTACAGTTATTACTATATGCAGTTCATACTCTTTACAGTTAATTCTCTATACAGTTAATACTCTCTACAGTTATTACTTTCTACAGTTATTACTCTATGCATTTAATACTCTCTACAGTTAATACTCTCTATAGTTATTACACTATACAGTTAATACTCTATATAGTTAATACCCTCTACATGTATTACTCTATACAGTTATTACTCTCTACAGCTAATACTCTAAACAGTGAATACTCTATACAGTTAATAATCACAACCTCTTATGTCTTGTCTCCTATCTTCTCCCTGCATCTCTCTCTCCCCAGCATGGAGGTTCAAAAACTAAGGCTGGCCAGACCTCTGGTTAATGTGTTGCTATGGTGTTCACATTAAATATCAGACTATTGAAGGGCACATTATTCTATTCTGACTGCATAACACAACCAAGAAAATTACAGGTTGTAGTTACAGTGTAAAGCTACATCGCTTTTCTGTGTATTATGCATGCATTTAAAATGTTTCACTGTGGATAATTATATATACCGTACAGTGGGCTCCAAAATTACTGGCACTACTATATACTCTAAAACATATTAACAAAACAATTATAGTATAGGGAAAAACTCAAACTACCAATAAAGTACTTTATTAATGTGTCAATGAAACCCACCAAAATCATTAATTAATATCAAGGTTTCAGAGTCAATGGCACCCTTAAAGGTTATTTTTAAATAACATCTACCAAAATTAAACCATGAATTAAATTTCATTTATTTAAGTTAATCTAAGTCTTAAAGAACTATATTGAGCTATTACATTACTTCCTGCTCCACTAGCTTATAAAAATGTGGTAACATGCATAAAATATCCGTTTGTCATCCAACTCCATGAAGAAAACAAAGAACTGACAGTTCAAAAAAGACAGATGGTCATAGACCTTCATAAATCTGGTAATGGCTACAAGAAGATCCACAAATGATTAAATATACCACTGAGCACTGTCAGGGCAATTATAAAAAAATCCAAAAGATAAGGAACAATTGAAAACCTCATGGGTAGAGGACAAATATACATTTTTCCCCCCAGGATAGGGAGGAAAATGGTGAGAGAAGCAACAAAATTCCCAAGAACCACTGTGAAAGTATTGCAGGCCTTGGTGGTGTCTTGTGGTCACCAGGTTTCAAAAAGCACCATCAGATGACACCTCCACAACTACAGGCTCTTTGGAAGGGTTGCCAGAAGAAAGCCCTTTCTGACCCCAAGACACAAATGTTGAATCCACTGTGAAATATAATGGTGGGTCAGTGATGTTTTGAGGCTGTTTTAATCCAGAGGTCCAGGGGCATTGGTCTAGATTGATGGCATAATGAATTCCACCAAGTATCAGGCAATTTTGGCAGTCTGGTTGCCTCTCCAATCGAAAACCTGTGGGCTGAGTTGAAGAAGGTAGTTGATAAGTGCAAATCCATGAATTTGAAGGATCTTGAAAGGATCTGAATAGAGGAATGGTCCAAAATCACTCCAAATGTGTTACTTAACCTTGTCATACATTTACAGGAAAGTCTCCATGCTGTTATCCTTGCCAGATACTTGCACTAAGTACTGAATAAGGAGTGCCAATAATGATGAAACCTTGACTTTGGTGAAATGTCTTTTTTGTTCAATAATTGTATAATTATGGTTGGTTCCATTGCAATGTTAATGAAGTACAGTCTGTCTCACATGTTGGTGTTGTGAGTTTATCTGTATAATGATATTGTTTATGTTTTTGCAGTATTGTTTGTGCATTGCCAGTCAGGGGTGCCAGAAATGTTGGAGCCCACTGTACAGTACATGTAAATATATGTAAAAAATAAAGCATATGGGGCTGTGGTATACTGTATTGTCAATATACAACAGATAAAAGCTGTTCTTAGGGCCGACGCATATATACATTAATTTATTTCTGTGTATGATTTTACCTCACTTATTTCCCCTCTCAATTGGTCTTGTCCAATTCCCCGTAACCCTGCCCAGTCAGCAGCTTGGCAACCCCTTGGACAGATGCGGGATGGTAAAGTTAATCCAACCACGTCGCAGAGCCGTCCGATTCATTTCACACTGCTCAACCAACACGGAAGCCTTTAGTCAGCTCATGCACGGGTTGATTACATTCACCAACTATTCTTCCGTGACTGAACTCACAGACGTCCAACCTGCACATAAGGAATGGCTGGAGTGTGACTTGGCAAAGTAGATAATCCGACTTATCTATCTTATGTCCTGGGCAGCGCTATGCCAATTTGCAATGCTTTGTGCTAGGGCTTCCGGTCGAATTCAGAGAAACCGTAGTCAGACTAGAACGACTGATTACCGTGATGGACTGTAGTTTGTCCTGCATGTCAGCGACTTAGCCCACTACACCACACTGACCCATCCATAATAGCTATTTTGCCAATATCTCACAAACCCCCGATTTGCATTATTATTCTAAAAATATTAAAAATTACAACAGTGAATAATTCTGTGGTAAACACTACAGTCTCTAATAAACTGGGTGGTTTGAACTCTGGATGCTGCTTAGTGGATAGCTGTGGTATATGAGATCATATACCAGAGGTATGACATCTCATCACTTCCTACTGTTCTAATTGTCTTGGTTACCAGTTTATAAGAGCAATAATGCACCATAGGGTTTTGGAATATACTGTATTGCCAGTAAACCACAGTTCAGCACTGTGTCCAGTCACTCTGTGATGTGTTATGCCTATACCAGCTCTTAGCAGTGGTATATTATTTTGGCCACATCCCTTTGTGCCTTATTGGTTAGGTACCAAATGAAATGGCCTATTGATTGTTATCAATGCTATCATAATTCATCAGCATCACCACACTGGACTGCTGCTGGTAGTAGCCTATTCCAAGTTCAAAACCTTTTGCCTGGTCTGCTAATCCTCTTTAACTGACCACCCTCCCCCAATTCGATCTGTCCAGTCAACACAAGGTCCCTCTGTGCCAGGAGAAATGAAGTTACAGCACCAGGATGAACACCTCATAGCATACGGTACCACGCCCTTTACGTGTGCACAACGGTTTAAGAAGAGCCTCTGGGATATTTGGACAAGCATTTCACGTGAACAGGATGTTCACATGGGATGAAAATGTACAATCATAATGCTTGCACAGCAAACATTTTTTATGTATTGGGTTCCTGTTTACTAACGCTGCATTGTAAAATTAGGCTATGATAGATAGAAACATGATAACCACTCGGCCTAGTAGTCAAAATTATTTGTAAAACAAATGTTGATGACTCAATTCCTATCAGTGTCTGTTGCCCGCAAAGGTTATTGCCAGCATCATCAGCTGTCAGAGTGGACGCTGCAGGGCAAAAGGGTGTTCAAGATAAATAATATAGGACAAACTAACAACAAACATCGCCAACTTCATGCTTTGTGTAACAGTGTTCTTAGACGCTCAAGCCCCCTTATTTACACATACAGTATTTGTTTATGTAAACAGTTGCCACAAGTTTAGCCCACATAGGGCCTCATCATATTTCTAGTAACACAGCCTGCGTGACAAGTGACGTACCGTATAGCCTATGTACCCACTGTTATACCTGCTAATTTCCAGTTACAACGGAGGAGTTGAAAAGCCCCGAACAAAAACAACTGATAGCCTACATACTATAAGTGGGCTATTCAGCGTGAACGTCCCTCTATTCCGCGAAAAAGTTTGAAAGGCCTAATTATAGTAGCGGCTCGATATAGGATACTGAATATTCACAAAGTGATAGGATGTCAGAAAGGCATTAAACATCACACTTACGTTCCGAGGATCTCTTTCAATTCAAATATTTTCTTGATGTCGTCGACTTGCTTTTTCCACGTCCCTTTTCCCGAGTCTCCGTTCTCCCGAGCCATGGTGGAACCGGGGATAACCGGGGAAAACGATGCAAGTTCGTCTCAAAGCAGCCCCGGGGATAATGGAGCGTTCCCACGCTTCGGGTTACACTTCCTGCTCGTATGGAGCAGAACCATGCGCATAGAACAAGATCTAGAAAAACGTCTCGAGTATGTGGTTTTCCCGATACGAAATGTCACCGCAGCTCTTCGTACAGTTTCCCTTCTTGCTCTACCTGTACTGTTCCTTTTGGCTGAAATTCTCAGCTCACCGACGGGTTTTGCACCTGCAGCGTTAGTCTGGAATCTGGATTATTTATTTGACGCAGCCTAAATTGTTTGTGGCTGCGTGTCGGGTTCTTTGGGCGATTCAGTTGTATCAAATGAATGAAGTCCTTCGTTGAACACTGCAGCGTGTAATGTGAGCAGGATTATTTCATCAAACCATGCTGATAGTACAAGTGGTTGTTATGGCAATGAGGGAGGTTGGGATGCTGCGCGAGCATCACTGGACCTGACAGCGTTGCGCACAAGTTAGTGTGTGCTCTGACTGGATGTATAGAGATAATTCGCATTGCACCAAAGATACGTTTTAGAAAGGATAGTACTTACAAACCACAAACAACTAGACCAACACATATGTTCGTTATAAATTTATGTAAAATTATTTGGCCTATAGCTATGATTATTATGTTGGATAGATATGTAATGTAAGATGATGCAGATAATGACGTTTCGAGAAAAATATAATTAATTTAACCAAAACAGTGATATTTACTTTTTGTTGTTATGTTTTTTATTTACCGGTATTTACTAACCATCACACAGACATATGATTTTATGGACTCCAAAAAAGTTCATAGAATTATGCCCATATTACAATGTGATAAACGAAATACATTTTAGTTTGGGTGTTATTATTTAAATAAATATTTGTTTGCCAGCAGTCTCCAAAGTGGCCTATAAGTATCAGTAATCCCCCCAAAAAAGCACACACAAACTGTAGGACCCTCCACTCAGGGAAATATAGGCTGAAACTGAAAGAAAGATAGAGGTGGAGAGTGTCTGTCTGTTTGCTATAGCCCATCAACGCTCATGAGTATTCCAGCTGCAAACTACTGCAGTTCTATCTCAGCTCGAGAAAATCTATACTACAGTCAGTCCGTCTCCCCCTTACTGTCTTCCCTGTGTCTCCAGCTCTGAGGCAGCAAGTCTCTCAAGTTTGATTTTTCAAGTATCTGCCTCCCTCTGTCTCGTTGTAAGATGACTCAACACAGGCTACGAGAGGTAGGATGGGACTTGAATCTATCTTAGCAAGCTGAGAGGACGACTCGAGTGAAACATGAACATTGAGCAAGAAGGTAAAAGGGGTCTAGGAGATCTGGTCTGTTTTTCGGCATTCTGACATCTATCATCCCTCAATAGTGTGTGGCATCATTGATGGGATGCAGTGGTTGTGTGACTCCAGGCTAAGATAATGTAACACGCGTCTGTACACAGGCTCGGACATTGGTTTATCCACAATATCTGGAACCAAATGTGTCTTCTTGTTATTCCATCCTACCAAGTTCTATTGCTTATTAAAGAAAACACTGAATATCCAGAATTTCCATACCGATGTTTAAGATTTACTTTAAAGGTGGGTCCCTTTAATGATCCTAGACCCTTGGTTCTCAAACCTCCCCTTGGGGATCCCCAGGCAGTCCATGCATTTGAACTACTCCTGAGCTAGCACCTGTTTACATGTTGTTTATTAGTGGATTTGATCTGATGGTTCAGGACTACAGCTAAACTGTGTCACGCCTGGGTGTCCCCTAAGAGAGGTTTGAGAACCACGGTCGTAGACCACCGATTCTCACAACACACATGAATTACATATTAGGTTAACAGCTCCCCCAGCTGGACATTAATCATATTGCACAACTCTCTGCTTACAAGCTGCTCTCTTTAAATATTGGATGTCATCTAAATGTGTTTATGGTAGTCAGTGAATACGTTTTTATACCAGCCCCCGATGATAATCAAACATAGAATCCTGGATTTGCAAGCACCATGCTTTTACAACTGATCTACACAGGATCTACAAGTGTTACCCAAAAACAGTCAGATTTTAGTACAAACGCAAGTGTTTTATTACCCAATCATAGAAAATTAACCAATGACATGAGTCAAAACAAATTCCACAATAGCACTGATGGAATAGCAATAACCGGAAAAAGTTAATTAAGTAAATTAATTAAGGAAAATGAGTGCAGCACAGAGATACATGAGTAAAACTTAGCATAACTATGCCATACAGATGTATGTCTGTAAAAACATAAAAGACCATAGAAATGTATGTGTCTGAAAAGAGCAAGGCCAGCGGATAAAGTCAGAGGACTCAGACACTTTGAGTATCTCCCTCGGTTATTGCAATGACATGTTGTTCATTCCAGCTATACAGAAACCATAAGCCGTTTTTCAAGTGCTGTATTACAAAGCTGAGCATTATTTATTCCTGTACACTACACAGGCTTCTTTAACAGATGCTCCTAACCTTTACACAACATCAAGTTAGAGTATATATATATATATATATATTTACATTACACACTGGGCCAATTGAGACAATCTTGCTTAGACTTACCTTGTTTAATACAGACAGTAAGGTTCATTGGGACTTTTCTAGTGTTACAGATTGAGACGTTTTTGTTTTATTGAATACATCTCTATCCACACATTCTCAATAGTTCAAGTGTGATGCCAGTAGTACATATCTCCATGCATATAGTGGTCTTTGTGCTAATGGCTAATGCTAGCCTATCAGTCTCGGGGTAATTGTTATGCTAGGCTCAACTAAAAGTCAAAGGTTGAGACCGGCTCCTCAGGGGTCGAGCGTGTTACTGTCTTACATCTTCCTCTTCCTCCTCGGAGTCCTCCTGCTGGCTCTTCTTCTGCAGAAAAAAAACAGGAAAGGAGGCAATGAAAACGGATGACAGAAAAGGAGAAGGTCCGATCAATGGTGTTTGAATCAGCAGTGCAATTCTTCTCACCAGTTTGAGGAAGTCAATTAGTTTATACGCATCCTCGCCCGTGGAGAGGTCCACAAAGTCCCGAGGGATCCGGTAGCTCAGACAGGGACTAGGCTGCACCGTCACATCGCTGGTTGTGTAGCGGAAAGCAGGGCCTTCCTACACATACACACACACACACAAAATATTAACAGGCTAATAATAAAATAACAACCACCAAAAAATGTTTACACAAACAATGAAATGTGGGAAATTTGTTAGCAAACAACTGACCAACCAATTCTGAACACTGAAAATTATTATTCTGATATTAGGTTTTTTACTTTCATGAATATGTAAATATTCTGCATCTTTCCACTATAATTCACATAATTGCCACCACCTCAAAATCATTCAACCCCTTTATGGCAAGCATTTTTAGTACTTAGTAGAGCACCCTTTTGCTGTTATGACCGGCTTGAAAACAAAACGCATAGCCAGACACCAGCCTCTGGCAGTATTCCTAAGGAATCTTAGCCTCATGAGCAATGGCCTCCAGTTCAGTAATATTCTTGGGTTTGCGTGCTGCAACCGTCTTCTTCAAATCCCACCAGAGATTTTCTATGCCGTTCAAGTCAGGTAACCATGATGGTCACTGTAGAATCTTCCAGAACTTCTGCAACCAAGCCGTGGAGGAATTTGAGGTACGCTTGGATCATTGTCCTGTTGGAAGGTCCAAGGCACCCAGGCTTCAGCTTCAACACAGACAGCATGACTTTTTCTCCTGGGATTTCCTGATACTTCAATTGTCACGACCCCTGCCGCCTGAGTGTGTTTTTTGTTGTATGTCTTGTATTGTTGAGATTGTACCTTTCGACGTTCTGGTTGCCTGGTTACGGAAGAGTGGGCGGGGTCACATAATTCCTGAGCCTGTCATGTTCCTCCTGATTCTCACCTGATGTTCACCTGATCACTACACACCTGTTCCGGATCTGCAATCATCACTATTTAAGAGACGACCTGACATCCAGTCCCCGTCAGATCATTAAGTCACACTAGCATGTGTTATCGGCATACCAGCTATCTGAACTCCTTACTTGCTACCAGTCAGTGTTACATTTTTTTTGCTTCATCGTTTATTTACCGTACGTGTTCAGTAACTCCATTTGTACTCTGTTTAGGAGCACCTACCTGGAGATTCTCACTGTCACACCTACCTGGAATCCCGGGAGAAGCTAGCATTACAGTGATTTTCCTAAATAGTCAATGCAAATGACAGTCAGTATAATTTTCAAGTCACCAACCGTTAGGGTGTAAGTCGAATTTAATTGAACAAACCATGCAATGAAAGGTATTTTTTTAAATAAAAGTATTAAACATTTTATAGATTGTAAAGAACTGAAAATTGTCATTTGTTGAATTTGCAGCCTTAGGAGGTTATTTTTACTGAAATCAAAAGCTATTTCAATCAAACACATCTTAACAGTGCAAGTTATATGTTAACATAGGACCCCTTCTTAGATATCATCTTCACAATTCTTTCATTCATTGACCTTGTGAGTTTATGGAGAGTTTCTGCTTGAATTTCTTTGCAGGATGTCAGAATAGCCTCCCAGAACTGTTGGTTGAACTGCCTCCAACCCTCATAGATCTTTGCTTGAGGATGCTCCAAAGGTTCTCAATAGGGTTGAGGTCAGGGGAGGATGGGGGCCACAGGGTGAGTTTCTCTCCTTTTATGCCCATAGCAGCCGATGACACAGAGGTATTTTTTGCAGCATGAGATGGTGGTTTGTCATGCATGAAGATAATTTTGCTATGGAAGGCACAGTTCTTCTTTTTGTACCATGGAAGAAAGTGGTTAGTCAGAAAATCTATATACTTTGCCAACCATCCACTACATCCATCTGGACCATCCACGGTTGCACGGCACTCATCACTAAACATGACTGTTTGAATATTAGTCTTCATGTATTTCTGGACCCACTGCAACCGTTTCTGCTCGTGAGCATTGGTTAGGTTTGTCCGAATAGTAGGTTTAGCTTCAGAAAACGGTTTGCTGCTTCGTAATGGCATTTTAGCCGTTGCTCTCTTAATCCAATGAATTTGTCTGACAGTAACCTTCCTCATTATGCCTTTATCTGCACGAACCCAAGTGTTCTCTGAATCAGCCACAAATCTCTTCACAGTACGATGATCATGCTAAAAATGTTATGATATATCTCATGTTTTCATACCTTGTCCAAGGCGTTGCACTATTTGATGCTTTTCTGCTGCAGATAGACTTTTTTTCCCATATTGCTTGAAACCTGTGGCCTGCCAATTAATATGAAACATCCTTCTTAAGTAGTTTTCCTTTAATTGGGCTCACCTGGCAAACTAATTATCACAGGTGTCTGAAATTGATTTCAGTGTTAAAAAGAGCCCAGCGACACAATACAATCCATGAGTTTGATTGAAAAACAAAATATTTTATGTTTATGAAACTTAATTCCAATTTGTATAATAATTTTGAATGCAGTGTAAATATCACAAAATATACTTATGTCTGCTTTTGGGTTCCTACCATAAACCCTGACATCAATGAATCCATCTTGCCTTCCACACGCTGCAGGGGATGCAAAGCAGCCCTAGAGCATCACAGAGCCACCACCATGCTCTACTGTGGTCAGAGTGTTCTTTTCAACGTAGGCTTCATTCTTCTAACTCCAGACCTACCGTTGAATCATTATGCTACAAGTTATCCTTATTTGTTTTATCGCTCCACAAAACAGAATCCCAAAACCTCTATGCCTTCTTTATATGATTTTGAGTATATTGGAGCAAACTTTACTTGTGCTTTTGGGTCAGTAGTGGTGTACGTCTTGGATTTCTGGCAGGGAAACCTTCTGCATTTTCTACGCGCCTTAACTGCCTGTTGCCACCAAGTCTTGCTGCAGGTTTTTGCAGTCCCTCAAGGTTACTCCACAACATGCAGTCTCAGAAATCTGGTTGCAGCCGTTAATAGCGTCCTTTTTCTGCCCCGTCCAGGTAGTTTAACCACGTTCCTTTAACTTTGAACTTGCAAACTATCCATCCAATGGTGTCTCTGGGATCATTCAGTGCCTTCAATATCTTTTTATATCCTGTTACCTGTTTGTGAAGGGCGATGATCTCTTCTCTTAACCTTTTGGACCATTCTTTTCTCTTCACCAAGTCTCTAACATGCAGTCAAATGGGACACTCAAACCCCTAGCCACTTCAGGTATTTTATGTGTTTCAGCTCAAGCACACCTGGTGAAACTAATGAAGCCCTTGATTAGTTGCATCAGGTGTGCAACACCTGTTTTGCATTTTTGTGCGGGATTCTATTCAGGGGGTTGAATAATTTTGAGAATGGAGACGTAATTCTGAGCTGCATTTTTAGTTGGAATGGGGGAAACTTTTCGTGTTGAGCTATTTCAATTGCTTTTGTTTGATTTGTTCATTGCAAAGAGCTGAAAGACTACATTTTGACAATACACACAATTTGCAATGGAGGTCGAAAAATTTTGATTCCAACTGTATGTAAAAATGTTTAGTTAAATGATACATTAACAAATTAAGTAGTGTATCTTAATTATTTTCAAAATTGATGCATTATGGTAATAAGGATTACATAGTTTCCATAAGCAACTGTAACAGAAAATAAGTAACCGAACAAATGAGTTTGGCATTTAGCAATATCACAGGTCACTTGGTCTGATTTTATATCAGTTATATCAGTCACATTTACATACATTGTTTTACAGAAAATTAGTTTATTAGGACATGGATATTCAAAGCTGTAAGTATATTTATCCATTCAATGGTATCCAGTGGGCAAACAGCAAAACATGCCTATAAGGTAACTCCACATTTTTGCTGCAGCACTGGCCAATTCTGAACTTAAGTGGTTTTAAACAGAATGGGCAGACAGAGGATTTTCCATAGCCACGTCATAAACCTGTCATAAAATGATGACAATAATAATTATAACCCTCTCCACACTGTTTCATGAATTTTGGGCAGTGAACTCTAAAGGGAAACATATGGCCAAGTAATTGCAATCAACATGAATGTTCTATTGCATTGACCCATTTATTTTTCGGAAAGCACAATAAATGCTAAGTTTGATGTTAATAAGTAAAACAATTCCTAAGATTGCACTTTAAATCCAGACATACAGGATTTATACCTATGTACTCGGTTTAATTTCAATAAATATGGTATACAGGATGCGTTGTTTATAATATATAGGAGCCAGTTGGAGAGTCACAGGCCATATCCTGCCTCAGCAAAATGTCACTGACCTGCTGTGCTGTGTCACCTTCCTCTTGATTGGCTGACAGGCGGTTCCCAGAGATCAGCTCCTCCCACGTAAAAAGCAGTGAATCTGTCACTTTACCAAATGGGTTGAGATCAATCAGCCACACCTTCCCCTATCAAACAAAGTGTCAAAAACACACATACTATGTAAGAATATAGCTGCCAACTGGCTGGGATTAAACAGTGCAATGACAAATATCTGGATATGAATGGAGAAAAGACTTACCCAGCTATCTCTATAGACATCGAACACAACTGTAAAACAGAAAATATTTTTCATTGCTCTTATTAATGTCCTCGTATAATATTCATATTAGCACATTCCCAATCTCACTTACAGTCCTCATCTAGGAAGTGGTACTGAACATGTTGGCTGAAGAACTCTTGGATGGATTGGCAGATTTGGGCCTCCTGCTTGGAGATGTGGTGATAGTACTGTGTATAGTCTCTCTGCGAGATACCTACAGAGAACACAGAGACTTTCAGTCCACCCAACAACCCTAACAATTCACCCGCTGTCTGGGGAAAAATGCAAGCGATTATGGGCTAAGATCTGAGGAAATGTGATTATGTCACTGAGGGAAGTTAAAAGGTGTATGGGATGATAACCTCTTCTATTGTACTTACCAATCAGCTTGTTCTCTTTTACGAAACACCTAAACTCCCCTCCAGGGAGAAGTTCACTCCACTTTCTCAGGACCAGCTAAACACAGGAATATAATACCAGACTACTGAACACAGGAATGTAATACCAGACTACTGAACACAGAAATATAATACCAGACTACTGAACACAGGAATATAATACCAGACTACTGAACACAGGAATATAATACCAGACAACTAAACTGTGGGAAGAAAACTTGAGTGTGGTAGAAACTGTAGGTGTGTTCAACTACATTATACCTCATATTTAATGGCGGGATTTGGGGAATCCTCGTCACTGCAATGAAGGAATCTGTACATGAAGATTGGACCATTCAGTTATAGAAACACATTACACAGACTATCTTAAAATCACACAAATACAAAAACAATATGTATTCAGTAACAATTCCTGTATTGCCCATCTTTGTGATCAATAAAGTATATTTGAAAACACAAATACAACAGAGGGGTGAGATTCACAGTTCTTCACTGGCTCCTTCAAGTTTGAAAGCTTAGCACCAAATTATGGGCTGGATGGTGCTGAATTAAGTACTCCATCATGCTATACCTGTCCATTAACTGGATGCATTAAAAGAGTGTCCTGGGAACAGAAAATCCATGATACCACAAAGAATGTCCAAAATGCAGTATTTTGGCAGAGGGTAGAGAACCCATCCCTTTTTTTCAGACTTAAAGATTATTTTGCCAAATATGAAATTGTTTTATTTTACGGCTGTGCAAGGTCGTGGGTGATGAAGTCAGAGCTCTTGAAGAGTAGGAAGATATCGCTCAGACTCTGACACTGCAAGGAGCTGTTCAGAGCAATCCAGTTAGCATCCTGCAGGATGGAAAGAAATACACAACAGTAATATACATGATATCTATCAATATAAGAAATGACATGTTAGAGGCTTAGAGGGTTGTGTTTCCTACCCGCGGTGCACTCCAGTTGAGTTTTGGAAAGACACAACCACCCAGAGTGTTAATGGCCTCCAGCACTTTGGAGTTGAATTCTGGGAACTCTGGAGCCTGAAAAACAAAGCAAACACATTCATGTTCCTTGTATGCAAATCATATTACAGAATCCAGTGTAACTCTGTTAGAAGTGAATTACACTTGCAATACCAGGATTATGTGTTCAATTCTTGGAGAATGGGGCAGTATCAAACATAGTAATGTGCATGCCTGCAATCTACATTATCTAATGACTATTACTTACTGTTACAGTGGTGGTTGTCTCGTCATCTGACCACTATTTTTTATAAAGAAAACAAGTTAAACTCAGGTAAAAACATCCATGCATTGAATAACATACTGTATAAATGAAGTGCACCTCTTTGTCATTGAATAACATACTTTATAAATGAAGTGCACCTCTTTGCACTTATAACATACTGTATAAATGAAGTGCACCTCTTTGTCATTGAATAACATACTGTATAAATGAAGTGCACCTCTTTGTCTGGAGCAACATTACTTCTTTTTCACGGACTGTACCTGAACGTCCTCCTCCTCTGAGTCACTGTTTGTCTGATTTTGCTGAGTGTTGTTGTCACTAGAATGAGGAGCAATGACGTTAGAAGGTACACTAGCGTTCAAAAGTTTAGGGTCATCAAAAGTTTTAATTTTTTTTATAAATTCATACCTTTTTTCACCAAGGTGGCGTTAAATTAAAGCAATATATAGCCAAGACATTACCAGTGTTGCGAATACCTTTCATTATTTGAAATGTCTGATTTATAGCGGCAAAGCCACTTTATCAGCATCCATTATTTCAGTGTCCTAATGTTGATGTATTTTATGTCATCCACAATAAATAATATTTTTCTATTATTTAATGATAGACCGATTATATCAGGCCGATATTTGCGTTTTTACTTGTATTGGCATCGGCCGATATGCGTCTGCTGCCTTCGCCTATTTTCCCTGCATTATTTACAGATAGGCGTACACACAGGCAGCTCTGTGTTGCTGGAGACCATGCACTGCCTCTTGTTCTACCTCACCTGTTTTTACTATTTGTTAAATATTGTTTTTTTTGTTAAATAAATGTTCCTTTTTAAAATTGAGAATTGTAACATTTGTTATCATCGTGTAATTTTTGTGATGTAAATTGAGGACGCAAAAGCAGGATTGGCTCCAAATATTGGCTCAAGAAAACGGGCAGCCCGTATAGTTCATCGGCTAAGGCTGATGAACAAAATCGGTATCGGCACTAAAAATCCATATCGGTCGATCCCTATTATCAATGTACCATGGTGAAGGAAGGTATCAATTTCTATCAAAACAAATGGAAATTATTGGTTCAACTTAAACTTTTGAACACTGTTGTACATGTGACAATATGGGAATACATACTGGTCATTAAAAATGTGTGCTGTGTTTGTGTGTGTTTTAAGGGGTGAATAAGTTTATGCTTACCCTCCAGAAACGACTAGTGTTCCATCGTCCAGCAAATAATCTATTACATTCTGAGGCAGTGGAAGAATCAAGCTGAAAAACAACACCCAACATTAAGCCTACAGACAATATTAAAGTATTGACAAAAGATAAGACATTTGAAAACAGGCTCAAAGATAAGACATTGAGGTGATGCAACATCAAATGATAATATCATCAAACAATCAATTGCACATGCCACTTTACAGATTAACAACAGTAAGGGACTGATAGGTTTTCAAAAAAATCACAATTAGCTAGTACGCGAACACCATTCACCAATATCAGACAAACTGATATCTCACACACAGCAAGATGACACAGCTAGCTAAGTCAATAACAAGGTAGCTAAATAGACACAACTAAATCGTTAGCTATCCAATTCAAAGCACCGCCAGTGTTTACTAAAAACCAAGGGTATTATCAACGTCCCTATATGACTGTGCTGATCTAATTAGTTATTTCACCTTTTAATGGTATGTTTCTTAAAAATCGGATACCAGACCGAAAATTGACAATTGACAACTTGCTCCTTCTTCATACTGCATTTGCTTTACCGGAAGTGAGTCCAGCTACAAATACATGCGCTAAGAAAAATATATTGGGTTCCGGCTATGTCGTTTCATACATTTCCATATCAATAAATTTAGAGACTTTTTTTATATATTCCCACCTTTTTATATTAACATTTTATATTAGGGTCATGACATTTGGTGTTGCTGTAAAAGTCAATCATATATTATCATATAGTTCAGAAGACGTTATTATTTTTGCGTTGCACACGTAGGCGTGGTCAAAGAAAACGAAAAAAAACGCACGGGTGGTCGGTCAACTTGTGTGCTGACTTCACAGATCAGAGAGCTGCTTCTCACTTGTGACCAAAAAACACTAAATCTTGACGTGAGTACTGTAAATGTAGCTAGCTAATTCATCAAATTATTACGCTTTTTCTATGTAACCGGTTGGTTGTATGTGTCATGGCACTTCAGATAAAACTATTTCTTCCTTTGCAATTTCGAGAACCTAAGCAGATAATACGCTAACTAGTTAGCAATCTGGCTAAAGACATTACAGTACTAGTGTAGTCCCTCTTAAAACCTTAACTACAGTAGCTGTTATCCAGAATGTAACACATTACTAAGCTGCTTCATTTAGCAAGGTATTGTGTTAAACAATAAAACGTCTTTTTGCATTGCTGAATGCTGGACATCAATATTTCAGTCAAATATTCAGTCTTGCAATGAACCAATGTTTTGTATGGCTTTGTGCAGGCAGAACAGTCCTACGTCAGTTTTCCTGGAGACAGCACTAAAAAGATGAACAGCCCATCGAAATCGACCACCATTCCTCGCGTTGTTAAAGAAGAGGTAGATAAATAGCATGCAGATTGTGTTTGTTATGAATGACTCATATGTGAAAGACAAGGATGCCATTAACCTTTTGGTTTGGCGAGCTATAACACATTACCCAATTGTTCCCTTTATGTAGGTTATTGCCTCAGGGAAATGGCTGAAACTTGAGGAGACCACCTATGTCGACCCTGTTGGAGAAACAAGGTATTGAACAGATCAATAAGATTCATGAACTTCAAAATGTAAACTATGTTTTGTTCACTCGTATTTTACGTATCATTTCTTCATTTCATTAGAGTATGGGAAACTGTGAAAAGGACTACCAGACAGACTAATGCAGCAGATGGTGCGTGCACGTGTAGATTTATTACTTATCGATAAAATCTGTGACCTTATATAAAATTGATTTTTGTGTTGTCTTCCAGGTGTGGGGATTATTGCTCTCCTAAAAAGAACCCTCCACAAAGACTGTGTTGTAATGGTGAAGCAGTTCCGTCCTCCAATAGGCTGCTGTACCCTCGAGTTCCCTGCAGGTGACATGGGTTTACAGAAACATCGAAACTTTTTCAGACATTGTATGCAGGCCTATGCGTCGGTTTGGAACAGCCTTTGCTATTTCTTCTGATGTTTGTTTTGGTCATTTTATAATTTATTTTTATACAGGATAGTAGGAAGGAGAATCTAGGGAGAACGGTGTGTGTGCGTGTGCGCGTGTGTGGGGGGGGCTTTGAGAAAGGGCACAGACAGTCATTTGAGCTTGGGCTCATTGCCGGGCTTGACACTTATGTGGTTCAGAGTTGGGAGCTTAGACTACTACGCCAAACTCCAGCCCCATTGCTTTGTTTTGATACTATGTGATATCCAGTATAATACGCTAAGGTCTTGTTCAGGTCTGATTGACAGTGGTGAGAATGCAGAGACTGCTGCTTTGAGGGAGCTGAAGGAGGAGACTGGTTACAAGGGAGAGGTGGTGGGAGTTACCCCAGGTAAGTTCTTTTGAACACTGGTTTTGTCAGCAATTAGGAATTCCGTGTGTTGGATTCTCTAGAGTAGTGCAGTGGTCTAAAGCACTCAATTGGAATTGTGATGGATCTGTTATAGCCAAGGTTTAAGTTCTGTTAGGCATCGATGGAGTGAGGAGGAGAAGAGCCATCCACAATACCACCGAAGTGGCAGAGAAAGCCTCCAGATGGCTATGGCTCGAGAGGAGATCCATGGGGGCAAAGTAGCTAGATTCGCCATCTGGACACAAGCTGGGGTCTGATCAGCCTCAGCTGGGTCACCTGGATGAGGGTGTATGATGTTGAAAGACCCGAAACACCCAATGATTCCAGGAACATCACTGAAGATGTGTCCAGCAGCATCAGTAGATGTATTTGCACAAGTCCTACAATGTCTGTGCTTCTAACCAGCTTGTCAATGGAAATCCCAGGAGGCAGTGCATATTGGCTAGAGATGGCCATTTTAAATAAAAATAATATACAAATAGTGAGAAAATGGGGGAAAAAATAGAAGAAAAAAAATATATATATACAGTCGTGTTCAAAAGATTAGAGAATGACGCAAAAATTTTCACAGTGTGCTGCCTCAGTGTTGATTATGGAAATTTGCATATACTCCAGAATGTCATGAAGAGTGATCCGATGAATTGCAATGAATTGCAAAATCCCTCTTTTCCATGACAATTTACTTAATCCCAAAAACAAATTCCACTGCATTTCAGCCCTGCCACAAAAGGACCAGTTGCCATCATGCCAGTGATTTTCTCGTTAACACAGGTGAGAGTGTTGACGAGGACAAGGCTGGAGATCAGCCTCTGTCATTCTGATTTTGGGTCTAAATAAGTCTGACTTCTCCCCACTCCGTTTCGAGCAATAGATTTATTTATGTTGTTAATGTAAGGTGAATTTACATTGTGGTATAGATTAAATCAAAATCTGTCTTCATTGCCTTTGTAATTTGTCATTATATTGCTCAAAATAAATAAATAAATTCATTCATTCAGTTAGAATAACAGACTGGAACCTTTAAAAGGAGGGTGGTGCTTGAAATCATTGTTCTTCCTCTGTCAACCATGGTTACCTGGAAGGAAACACTTGCCGTCATCATTGCCTTGCACAAAAAGGGCTTCACAGGTAGTAAAATTGCACTTAAATCAACCATTTATCGGCCCATCAAGAACTTCAAGGAGAGAGGTTCCATTATTGTGAAGAAGGCGTCAGGGTGCCCAAGAAAGTTGATTCAGCTGCAGGATCAGGGCACCACCAATGCAGAGCTTGCTTGGGAATGGCAGCAGGTAGGTGTGAGTGCATCTGCACGCACAGTGAGGCAAAGACTCTTGGAGGAAGGCCTGGTGTCAAGAAGGGCAGCAAAGAAGCCACATCAGAAACAGACTGATATTCTGCGAAAGGCACAGGGATTGGAGTGCTGAGGAGTGGGTTAAAGCCATTTTCTCTGATGAATCCTCTTTCCGATTGTTTGGGCCATAAAAAATGGTATCAACACGTCCTCTGAGAGCAACTTCTCCCAACCATCCAAGAGCAGTTTGGTGATGACCAACGCCTTTTCCAGCATAATGGAGCAACTTGCCATAAGGCAAAAGTGATAACTAAGTGGCTCGGGGAACAAAACATTCAAATTTTGGGTCCATAGCCAGGAAACACCCCAGACCTTAATCCCATTGAGAACTTGTGGTCGATCCTCAAGAGGTAGATGGACAAACAAAGTCTCACAAATTCGGACAAACTCCAAGCATTGATCATGCATGAGGCTGCCATCAGTCAGGATGTGGCCCAGAAGTTAATTGACAGCATGCCAGGGTGGATTTCAGAGGTCTTGAAAAAGAAGGGGCACTACTGCAAATATTCACTTTTTGCCTAACCTTAATGTAATTGTCAATAAAAGCCTTTGACACTTATGGAATGCTTGTAATTATACTTCAGTATACCATAGTAACTACTGACAAAAAGATCTAAGAACACTGAAGCAGCAAACTTTGTGGAGATCAATACTTGTGTAATTCTCAGTTTAGACCTTAATGGCTGTGTGTTGAGTTATTTTGAGGGGACTACAAATGTATACTGTTTTACAAGCTGTCCACTCACTACTTTAAATTGTAGCAAAGTGTAATTTATTCAGTGTTGTTGCATGAAAAGTCAAATCAAATATTTACAAAAATATGAGTAGTGTACTCACGTATGTGAGTTAATTCCTAATCACCTTCAGACCACCTACCTTTCAGTTGTTTTTGTAGCCTATTACCATCATTTCCATTTGAGTAACATTTAATTCTGTACATTGTATTCCATCTTGTCTTGGATTAGTGAACTGTCATCCGCTTTCTAATTGTACCAGTACACTTGTGAATACACTGCAAATCAAAAACTATATCTAAATGTATTTTTATATTTTTTAATAAAATGTAATTGTACTAAGAATCATTGTATGTAAAAAAGGAAAAATCCAGATTTGTACTTAAAATGTATTCTTGGATGGGGGGGGGGTGTGCATTATTAGTTTGGCACCTCCCTTAGGCATCTCCAAGCTGAACTGAGGTCTTAGTGATAGTGTGTGGGAGGACATGTTTCTAACACACAACATTGCTTGGCTGGGGTTGTTTAACAGAAAACACGTCCCAATCTTCAACTCTCAAACTTGTTTATGTGTTAATGCGAAGAAACTAAGTTGAATTAAGTATCTCAAAATCAGCATGCGTGGATTGGTAGATGTAATACCAGAGTTTAAGGTGAACACTTCCTGTCCCTGAGAAGAGCAGTTGACCCTAATTGCAGTTCATTCTAATGCTAATGAGATGGGGTGAGTTCTAGAGCAGGAGCACAGCTGATGACAGGTTTGAACTATCCTTGGTCCTTTTGGTTTCTTCTCCTCAGTGACCTGCTTGGATCCTGGCCTCTCTAACTGTACCACACAGATCGTCATGGTCAACATCAATGGAGATGACATGGAGAACACCAACCCCACACAGCAGCTGGGTAAGCTAGGGATCACATTTGACAAGTTGCTGATCTTAAATATTTAGTACAATGTTTTTAATTAGGGAGCTAATAAGTATTGTGTATCATCCTGAACTTATTGTGCCATACTTTCCTCCCTGTCTTTTATTCTATCCTAGGTGATGGAGGTAAATATTTTTCTACTTATTAACCTTTTTTTTTTTTAATGGTACATAGTGTTGACATAATCGTATTCTGGCCTCTTTGCTGTTACTTCCAGAATTTGTTGATGTTCTTCTTATACCTCTTGATGAATTCCAGAAGAAAATTGATGGTGAGCAAAGGCTGTTTAACGGCAACAGAGTTTGTAATGCTTAATGGATTCGAATTTGTGAAAGAAACGCTTATTAACGATGATTATGTTAAGCTATTGACTACCTGAACAGATTACATTTGCATGATATCTCCCCCTGCAGACCTGATCAAGAAGGAGAAGATTGTGGTGGACTCTAAGGTTTACATCTATGGAATGGGGATGTCCCAGGCTTTCTTTAAACCCAATGAACTCAGAGTGCTCAAACAGTGAGTTCTGGATGAGCCAAAAGAATAACAGAAGACTGAGAGTAAAGCAAGATGCGATATGGCTACCAGTTCCAACTCCTATGTAGTCTATTATAATAGAAATATGAGCCATTTTTGTGGCTTTAGTCTACAATGGAATACTGATATCAGAACTGAAAGGAAACAGACCTACCTTAAAATGCATTCAATATGGTGCCTAACGGTTTTGCAAATAATTCTGTGTCCTAAATACACCCCGATGACATTTTTTTTCTGCTAGAAGATGTTAATGTTTTGTCAAAAGATTTTAATTGGAAACATTCGGATAGGTTTCATTCTGTTTGTCCCTGAAACAATTATGGAATGAAGACACTTGTCTGTATTTGGTCTGTTATATTTCTGGAATATAGTACACTGCAGCTTGTTCTGTCCAAGAATCACCACCTTCAGCTAAATTCATCCCTTTACATTTACTGGTATCCTTTCATCCATGCACCTTCCCCTATGGGAATATTCCTTATTAGAGATAGTCATTGTAATATTGCAAGCTGTGTGAAAATTCATTGTTACACGGATCTGAATATAATTCAAATTGTGTGATTACCTGCTAGAACATTCCTGATTCTAACTATCTAAACTGACTAAACGTTTCCAGTATTTGATCTGTTCTACTAATAATGTGCCTTGAAGAATGATAGCCTGTTCATTGATGCAAATATCCACAGTGTGTAACTAGTCTGTTAGACATTTTTAGTCTGTTAGATAATGCTATAGAATCGTGTATTTGTATTGGTATAAGGCAGGCATTCAGATACCTCACATTATATTTAGCAATTTAATTTAATTAAAATTATCTCAATAAAAATGTTAAAATAATACAGCATATTCATTTGCTTTTAACCTCGATCTTCCCTTCTGACTGCTTGGTGCCGCAATACAAACGTGAACTACCTTAAATGTATAATATGTAACTTTTCTGAATTCAAAAATCACAATACCTATGTTATATATATTTTTTGTTTTTAAGTACATTATCCCAAATGTTTCCACATACTTTCAAACCCAGAGGAATTTGTAATGTACAGTAATTCGAAGACACAGGACATTTCGTTTTGTCACCCGTCAATGGCGTCATATAAACCTTGACTCCTCTAGTTCCTCTAGTTACCACCAAATGGCATTACATAAAGTGAATAACATTATGCCTCATCTCCATTACCATGTAGAACCGTGAAATTCAACGTTCCGCCTGGTTATAGATCCATTACCCTTCTGAATTCTGGAACTCGAACTTTTCGCAATTTTTTAGCAGGCTGGAAGCCTGGTTTGGAAGCTTGTGCTGGCAGCACCGTTGGGCGGTCTTATCCCTGGTTCCAGTTCGGCAAAATCACTGATTGGTCTAGGTGAAAATGTAGACGTGATGTTAGACTAGTGTTTTGGTGTGTGGTTTCAACTGGCGTACAAACGGTGTAGGTAATTATTACAGAAAGTAATAATTAGCGGAACGTCTTTGCATGCGTTGCCTGTGCAGCTGGCATTGCAGGATAAGTAATTCTCTGCGATTCCTATTTAATACTTTTTGCCTGGACTTCACGAGAAGTTTAAAAAGTAAACACAAACAAAATAAGAAAATCTAAGCGACTCGAAGTCTTGCATTTTGTAAATGCACCGTTCTAGCTCTACGTGATTGTTTTACTACAGTGCTGCGAGGTCGGCAGTCACAGGTTTGGGGTGGAGGGACCACTAGTCTCTCTGTGGTACTCCTCTCGACATGATGTCTGCACCCACATTCAGTCTACATGGAATATGGGACGCAGGACGCTATATGGGAGTGACCGAACATGAATCTTGGCACATGACCGTAGCTCTAACGCCAGTCTGTGCACAGTGGGGGATCTTACCCCTCGTCTGTTTATGTAAGACACTGTTGTTTGATTGTCTGACCACACTCGAACATCCTGGCCTTCTACCAGTGAGGAGAAGGCTCGTAGGACTAACAGCACCGCTCTGATCTCCAGGTGGTTTATGTGTTCCTCGTGGGAAGGCCATTTTCCCCCCACCGCGCTGGTCCGACACGTCCCCCCCATCCCGATAGGGAGGCCGTAGTGAGACGTGGTGGCATTGTGCAAGCAAACACTGCCCTGAGTCACGCCCGCCGAGGGCCGGTAGGAATACATGGCACTATGCTTAACATGTGACAAAGGAAGCTGTGACGAGATAAAGTTGGGAATCTTTATTTTCCAATCCAACCAACCTGGGGTTGGAGAAGATGCCGCTAGGAGACCCCCCCTCATGTCACATCTTCCTCTTCTTATTGCGTGGCAGCATGGAAGTATTCCAGGGTGCTTTTGGATGCTCCTGCTGTCCCAAATGATGTTGGGGCTGTGTGGCGTCTCGCCGCTCAGACAAGGGAAAAGGAGGGTGAGGTGATGATGCCCTTGGTCTCGATTTCTTCCCTCTCCTGGCGGAAGGGGCTCTGTGTCCCCTGCTGGTCTGGCGGTGAGAAAAGGGAAGACAAAGCCCTTGGTGCCTGCTGGGGTTGGCTCTTCCAGTGGTCCGGAAAATACCTCTGGAGGAGCTTTCTGTCCTGATCCTCCTTTGCCGCTGTCGCGTCCACCACAGAACTCCCAAAAAGGACGTCACGCTCGATGGGAGCGTTTAACCGCGGGAGCTTTTGAGGGTCCTTCAGGGCGGTACCCGCCAGCCACAGGTGACGGTGGACCACTGTCAAAGTCGCCATGGCCCTCCCTGCACAAATTGCCATGGCCTGTGCCAACTGTAAGATTGGCTCTTGCCTGGTTGAGGGACAGAGGGGAGGGAGGCCGCTAGCACAGCAATGTTGGATTAGGCTCCCACCGATTGCGCTGCTAGCACGTAGGACTTCTCTGAAAGGGAAGCCATCAGCCTGTCCTTGGACTCTGGCAGAATAGGTGTCTGAGGAGAAGTCCTCATCAGACTGAAAGAGAGGACTCAGCACTAGAAGGCCCTTCCACCGGAACATCATGTGCCAAGCACTCCTATGCTCCTGGCAAAAGTTCAATCAAAACTTCAAAGGAAGCACAGGATGGCAATTCCGGGACGTCGACCATCAGGACATCAACGACCTCCTTCACTGAAGTGGCATCAAGGGAAACCACCTCACGTCGAGCCCGAATCCTGGATGGCAAGGCCGCGCACACAGGGCAGCTGGGGTTTGGTAGGGGAGCAGCCTGTGCGTGTTCATGCCCCAGGCAGGCCACACAAAACCCATGGGTCTCGCCAGCCTTGGCAAGGCGGTGGCAGCGGCAAGCCTTGTCAGTCACGTTGACTGGGAAAGACATCTATAGTGGAATATTCTACGTTTTAACGAATCGGCAAAAGTCAAGGAAACAACATTGTTTTAGATACATTGTTTTAAATTAATCTTTTGTTGGTTAAAACAGACTCTAGTGAATGTTTTTCAAATATAATTGTATTTTCACAAGTCTTTGACAATATATTCAATCAAATTGTGTGTACAACATATTTGATTCTGTTTTTAATAAAAAGTTATTAAAAACATGTTAAATTATTAATTTTTGCTATATGCTATTATTGTTTATTTACACACAATACAATAGCATTTGGTTACAATTCACTAGTTTTAATAATCAATTAACAATGATTATTGCAATGAATTTTAACGAGCGCTATCGTTTTAAAAAAACTAAATCCGATTTCGCGTTGCTGGCATAATAGTGTTATTGTTTTGATTGAGAGACCCCCTTAGCAGCCAAAAAATACATATTGTACATTTAAGTCGCACATGTCCAGAATTAACAGTTCTTGGTTCAGTGTACTGGTGATCCGAAAACCGTTGCAACCGATTCTTGCCGTACGGTGCCAGAACCGGAAGTTGATTTACCTCAGAGAAAGAGCTAATATGTCGCTTTCATCTATGGGTGTGTGAGAGTGCAAGACCAGCTTTGACAGCTCAGTAGATAGTTTTCATATTGTCAATTAATACTAAACTGAAAACAGCTCCTGTCAGTCGCCTTGCTGGAGATGGACAGTTGTATGCAATGTTGCCCACCATCTCGTAGATGCGGAAGATTGATTGCGAAGATTGATTACGATGTTGATTGCAGTGAACAAGTGTGGGGATTTTTTGCCGTATCTTGTGTGAATCCAGCTTAAGAGGCCTCCAGTTTTTGAAATATACAGGGTCTTTATATGCTCCGCTTGGGTCCTGTTTTAATAATAATGAGATCAGGGCCCGTATTTATGAAGATTCTAAGAATCCTCTTAGAAAACTCCTAATTTAGCCTAAAAACTTTTACGTAGGATTCTTAGCTTAAGATCGATTCCAGACCCATCTAAGAGCAACTCTGAGCAAGGAAAAGACAAAAACTCTTATCTTAGTGAGGAGGCGGGGCTGACCCCGTTGCTATGTATGACACAATCTTTTGAAGACTGTGATTGGTTGGTTGTCCAAGAAGGAAAAACTGAGCGATTTTAAGTATTCCGTGAAACTGTCACGGATTTAGAAGTTAAGGATCCGTGGCAGTTTCACTGAATTTTTGGCCATTCCGTGAAACTGCCACAGAGTTTGAAGTTAAGTGTCCTTGGTAGTATCACGTATTTCGGAGATCACGTTGAATAATTTGGATGTGGGTTCCATCAATTACTCCGACAACAAGGCTGCTATATTCATAAATGCAGTTTTTTATGCCTGCAAGGTGGGAATGTCCAGTGGAAAAGAAATGCACTGCGACACAATAAGAGGTTCTGAAAGTGCTGTAATTGTTTGTGTGATCACTCTGCTTACAGAAGGTTGTGACACACCCAAGTCATCACTGCTACATTGTTGCATTTTCCCATTTGCCAAATATCTTAATGTAGTGATTACTTTCATTTCTGGCACTATGACATTTCTGCGCTGTGTCGAAGATGTTAGCGTGTCTCTAATAAGATCGGTCACAAACATGATCCCTGCACGATCTAATCTATAGCTTCTTATTGACTCACTGTCATCCATTGTCTGCAACACATTTCTTCTCCCTCTTCGTAATTCCGCCGTTTTCTCCTCTACTGAAGGAACTTTTAAGCCTCTTAAAAGACCTCGTCTGTACTCCTACCAATTTTGGCCTTAGGGCCTCTTTTTAGAGTTAAGATGCTTTCTGAATAACTTTTTTCTTTACTACGATTTTTTATTTATTTTAAGAGTAAACGCCCACATTTCTAAGAATATTCTTTGAATTTTCTCACTAGGAGCTACTCTTTGCATTAAGATTCTTTATGAACACGGGCCCAGGCCTTCTTGTTGTGTGTCTGACAATCTACCATTTACATACAAATTATTAAAACATGCTAATAATGGACCTCTTAATGGACCAAGTTGACAAGTTGGATTATTTCAACTCTTGCGACACACCCGCCGCACCGCATCCACATTTTGCCGCAGTGGTGTACATTGCTTCCTATTGAAATTAATGGACTTCCACCGCAATGCAAACAGTTTGCCGGATCTGGTGTGAATCCAGCGTTACAGGCAATTCGTGTACGTTCCGTCGTGTACGCTGCACGCATGCTCAGTATATCAGCTCCTCGTGATAATCAGTTCTCTCTTAACAGTAGATCTACGGTAAGTCAGTGTACTGTTGGAGTAACTGAATAACTCCGGGATGTTGGTTTATTTCGAGTCAGAGGGGAGTCAGGCACGTCAAAAAGTGAGTAGAAATGTGTGGTGGATTAGTGCCTTATGGAGATGCGAACTGTTTGGAACGATTCAGTCCGATTTGGTGAATTGGTTCGACCGGTTTACTAAAAAGAACCGGTTCAAAAGAACGATTCGTTCGCGAACCGGACGTCACTAGTAGCCAATCAATGCTTAGCTAGACAACATGCTGCGTTCTAGTTGGCTCGGAAGTGGGAGGTCGGAACTGGGAATGACGTCAAACCCGAGTAAAACAAGTTGATCGCATTCCAGTTACCGAAGTGGGAAAACAAGTCATCCATCCAAGTAGCATACAACTAGCCATGTTAGCCATTTTTAGCAAAACCAGTTGATAAAACGCATTTCGGTGTGTTTGCATGCCTTCTAACACCTTAGCATTCTGTCCAGACACAACACTTGGACAGTACTGTGTGTACGGCAATTTTCGTGAAAAACAAATAAAACGATTACTAAAAATGAACACTAACAACAACTTTCAGTTAATGTTCATACAGGGTGCTGCCATCTTGGAAAATGAACTTGATTGTAGTGAAATATCTCCGACCTAGCGACTAGGAATTTCCCACTTGGGCGGGCGTTCCAGTAAAATTCAGACTAGGAACTGGGAATTTCCGACCTCCGAGTACAAATGGAACGCGGCAGCCTTATAATCATATCTCAATAGATATGCATTGACCTTCGGCTTTTATTTTGAAGGTTTTCTCATTATACCGACCATATGACGTCATCTTAAGTGTCGCTAGCAGCTAGCGGTAGTGCTCAGTATCTATGTTGAAGATTTTATCAGTAAAAGTTTTTAGGAATGCCTTGTTAACGAACTGTACAAGCGAACGTTAGGATTAATGCACTGTGCATTTCCT
The DNA here is from genome assembly GCA_016801145.1 of Umbra pygmaea. Classification (NCBI taxonomy): domain Eukaryota; kingdom Metazoa; phylum Chordata; class Actinopteri; order Esociformes; family Umbridae; genus Umbra; species Umbra pygmaea. The sequence continues at coordinate 8,275 of JACXGM010002017.1, read as the reverse complement.
GACATTTGGTATGGCTAAATGTGCACTTTTCTGGATGTTTTTTTGGGGTAGAGAGCACTACACTAACTACCTAGCTACACTTCACTAGCTAGCTGAACTGTTTAAATGACTTGCGTCAGCTTTGTGTTTTTCGAATATCTGGATCATTAATAGAAAACATGGAGTCATCCACAAAAGGTAATGATGTATTGTGTTTAAATGTGAAAGGGAAATTACTTTCAACGTTAGCCAAGTTAGGATAGCCAAACACGGAAGTTGCTACAGTATGTAAACACAGGTAACCGATTACCTACAGCGACACCCCACGACAACGGAACGGCTACTGCCGTGTACTATAAACTATTCAATGTTATGTGCTGATTTAAATCACAGGACCGGTGCCTTGTGATGAACCGGTAGATGGTTGTGAGTGTAATGACTGCGAGTCCCGTGTAGCTCAGTGATTTCAGCACGTGTTTGATTCCCAAGTCGCCAAGTGGTACCCAGGATGAAGAAAAATAAATGCACTTCCTACTTTAGCTGTTTTGATTAGATGTACTCATTACTCTGATGATGTTGCAGGAAAAGCTAAGCGAAGGCACCTGAGGTCGGAGGAATGTGCTGAATTGAGTAGGAGACCCGAGGGCAGCCAATCCCTAACACAGCCCCACTCTGCAACTTCCACACGCAGCCGTCTAGACACCAACCAGGGGTTGTACCCCAGAACACCTACAAAGAGGAGGAAGAAGAGAGGTATTAAGAATGTGTGTCCTTTCTAACATTATGTTGTTTTGAGTAAGCCCTGCCGTAAGGCAGATGTAAAAGGGTGTTTACCTGGTTATTTTTTTTACTGTTGCCTACTCTCTTTCCTCACTTTCTTCTCACCTTTCTGGTTGTCAGTGGGTAAAGACCAGAACCAGCAGGACATCACTCAGTTTTTCCCTTCGACTGGTGTGGTCAGGGTGGTCAGCCCTCAGAAAGCAGCCTCGGCCCAGGCTTCACACTGCATAAAAACACAGGGACTCAGTGGACAACTCACCCCCAAAACAGAGCCTGATGAGGAGCATGATGAGGTGCTGGCCATCTCTATGAAGGAGGAGCATGACGAGGAGATGCTTGCCATCTCTATGAAGACGGAGGCTGACGAGGAGATGCTGGCCATCTCTATGAAGGAGGAACCTGACGAGGAGGTGTTGGCCGTCTCTTTGAAGGAGGAGCCTGACAAGGAGGTGGACTATTTGGAGGGGCTGACAACGGACATGTTTGGTGACGATGAGGAGTTTGAGCGCTCAGATCAAGCCTGTATGAGCCCACTCCGGGTTGAGGAGGTGGAGGCTCTGCCTGACTCTCACTACGGCCTGTTGGGTTGCAGCAAGGATCTGGCTGATCCCCAGGGCCACGTTGACCATCTCCCAGAAGAGCTGCTGACCCTGGTGCTGAGCCTTCTGCCTGCGGAGGACCTCTACTCTCACGCTAGCCTGGTTTGCCGTCGCTGGAGGAACATCATTACCCAGCCACTGGTGAGAGAGAGTTGGGGTTAAAGTTATGCCAGTAAGCCGGGTAGATGTTGATATTTGATGTGACACGTTAAATGCTTTGTTGTGACTCTGGTCCCTGTATGTAGTTTGTCCCCTGGAAGAAACTGTATTACCGTTACACAAAGCTGGAGATTGAAGCGGTGAGAGAGATCAACACCATCCTGGAGACTTATGGGATCAAAAAGAACGACCCGGAATGCATCCTCCATGTAGTCGAGTATGGACTCTGCAACTAAGTCCTTTGGACATTTTCTGTAGCCTGTTGTTGAGATCGATCTTTTACGTGTGTGGTTGTGTGTGTGTTCCAGGTTCATGGCTCAGTACAAGCCCGTTCAGAGGGTGAGACCTGAGGTGGTGTTACAAACCGTGAGGACACACCGTATGTTCCCTAAGGCTGAGGCCTGCATCAAACACAGACTCCCCAAATTGGAGGGCATGGAGAGGGTATGTAAAAACACACACCCACTCCAAATGCCTGGACCTGCTGCAGTATGTTTGGGTTGATCTAATTGCTTTGTGGTTGTCAGGGCCCTAACCCGTGGGCAGCCATGGCCTTGATCCTGTTGCTCTGTGACGGGGTTGGAGATGTCTTAGACTTGGTGGCTCGTCTCAGAGACTGTCTGCCTTCGACCAGCGCTGTCATTGAGTACCTCAACGCCATGGCAACTATTTTGCTTGCCATGAAGAGAAAACACATCAAAATAAGCAACAGGTAGAGATGGAGTTGAGTCACTGTACATATGGAGGACCCATTCAAAATGAGCCTGACTGTCTTTCTCCCCTCCCCGACTCCAGGTGGCACTACAATATCTTCTACGTTCTTCATCTGATGGAGAACGCCCCACTCGCGTTATCAAGCAATCAGAGCGGGTGAGGAGTGTCAGCGCAGAGGATGGAGGTATTTTGAACTTATCAGTAATGTCACATCTCACATCCTCTCTGTTTCCCCTAGGAGATCCCAAGTTCAGATGACCCATGAGCAACAGAAGATACTCAACCACGACATCCAGCGACACCACATGGTCAAAATCATGGCCTTTGCAGGTACCATCAGACATACTACAAACATCATGCCCCAGCTGTTAGAACTGTCACCTTTGATGCATTCTCCCAATATTCACTAGGGGGCGCCCTCCTTCTGGTGTTCTGCTCAGGATCATTTCAGTATGAGAACGCTTCATGTAGTGAAGGTTTTCTGCCTGGTTCAAGTGTACTGTTGCGTTCCAACGTTTGGATTCTCCCAGAAATGTCCATGTTTTTTTTTTAAGAAAATGATAATTCCTCAAGGTGGTTTTAAAATGATTCAGAATTTGGCTGCAGAACATCAAGCTTTGCTGTTGTATGTGAATAGTTAATTATAAATCAGTAACTACTAACATTAATAGCATTTGCAACATTGGTAATATCTTGGATATACATTTTTATAAATACAATGCCACCGTGGTAAATTTAATGTGTCAATTTCTATCAGAACAAAATAACATTTCTGGTTGATTCCAAATGCTAGTGTATACACAGAGACCCAACACTCATCACATATATTACACATTGTGTGCATGTAAAGAAAGGCTCAGTTGCTCTTTTCCAAAGCAGACAAGCAGACTCATTTTCAGATTTCTATCGATTTTTAACAGAATTGTATAATTTGTCTATGTTCCTAAAGTATTTGAAGTACAGTCGTATGCAAATGTTTAAGCACCCCTGACAATTTCCATGATTTTCATATATAAATACCTGGGTGTTTGGATCAGCAATTTCATTTTCATAGATCAAATAACTGAAGGACACAGTCATATTTCAGTAGTAAAATGAGGTTCATTGGATGAACAGAAAATGTGCAATATGCATCAAAACAAAATTAGACAGGTGCATAAATTTGTCATTTTACCCTTGTCATTTTGTTGATTTAAATATCTGTAACTAATTAGCACTGATTAATTGGAACACACAAATGATTTGGTGAGCTCATTAAGCCTTAAACTTTATAGACAGGTGCATCCAATCATGAGAAAAGGTATTTAAAGTGGCCAATTGCAAGTTGTTGTTCTCTTTGATTCTCCTCTGGCGAGTGGGAACATGGAGGCCTCAAAACAACTCTCAAATGACCTGAAAAACAAGATTGTTCAACATTATGATTTAGAGAGGCTACAAAAAGCGATTGCAGAAATTTAAGCTGTCATGGTCCACTGTGAGGAACATAGTGAAAAAATAGAAGAGCACAGTTCTCGTTAATGCCAGAAGTGGCAAGACAAGTAAAATATCGGAGAGGCAAAGGCGAAGGATGGCGAGAATGGTTAAAAACAGCCCACAGACCACCTCCAAACACCTACAACATCATCTTGCTACAGATGGTGTCACTGTGCATCATTCAACAATTCAGTGCACTTTGCACAAGAAGAAGCTGTATGGGAGAGTGATGCGGGAGAAGCCTTTTCTGCACACATGCCACAAACAGAGTTGCTTGAGGTATGCAAACGCACATTTGGACAAGCCAGCTTGAGCAAGACAATCAAATGATTACTTCAAGTGATTTAGGGACATAGACAAATTATAGAATTCTGTCGTTGTTCCGTTTTAAATTATCAACTGAAATTGTATACTCAATTAACACAAAGTGCGAAATATCTTTTAAAACTGAGTGTATCAATATCAATTGAGTGTATCAATATCAAATTGTTAAGGTCAGTTAGAACATGTGTTTGACCACTGAAATGTGTTTTATTTTGTGTTTTATATACAGTACATATTGGCTTCTTCTTGCTGATATTTTGCCATGTTCCCTTTGCAAAATATCCAAGGGATTTGACTAAATCAAGTTCATTTTATTTCTATTGCACGTTTACAACAGCCACTAGGCTGACCAAAGTGCTCTTCAGAAGTGTTAAGTCTAAAAAAAGAAAGGTAATGAAAAGACAGAAATAGAGGTTAGTATGCTAGTGTGAACAGGTGGTTTTTAATAAGGACTTGAAGACAGACAAGGTAGGGGCCGTTCTAATCGAAATAAATAAAGGTAGAAACCTTTTCCTGTGAGAAGGGAGTGTGGTGTTAAGTTAACTTGTTGCTATGTTCCAGGCACAGGGAAGACCAGCACTCTGGTTAGGTATGCACAGCAGAGACCACACCTCCAATTCCTCTACATGGCCTTCAACAAGTCAGTTGCCAACCAGGCCCAGCGGTGTTTTCCTTCAAATGTGGACTGCAAAACTGTCCACTCCATGGCCTACGGAGCTGTCGGAAAGAGGTCCATCCAATGTCGCCAGTCACTGTCTATCTGAATAGTTTCCGCATGTATAACCTGCCAACCTATATGAACTTTGAGGAGCTGGTAGGAAATAAATTACAAGCAGATCTGCTTCCGAACGAGACGTTTTGTTTTTTAGCTAATTTAGTTACAGCATGTTGTCGCAGTCGGGTGAAAAACACTTATGTCCACTAATGTTTAATATTTTCCATATGTTTAAAACAATCTTAAAGGTAGTCAAACTTCTTCATGAACTAGTGACACGAAATTGTAGTCCAAATGTTTTCGGAAGTTTCTTAACTGTACGTTAGTCCATTTGGAAGATTTGTTCATTTAAGCTCCTAAAAAGTGTCTAGTTTGTAGAAACAAGGTTTTCACCCAACAGTGACGATATACTTTCATCTCTGCAATGGTTTTTGGCATGAGTGGATTGACTTGCAAAGAAATATGAGGTAGTGTTGCTGCATTCATGCAAACTGACTGAGGTCATTCAGTATACTCATCTTTTCATATGAATTGTTTGACACACTGACTCAAATGGAAATGGGAATCGTTCAGTGTGAACCATTAGCTGGCTGCATGCCGTCAGTGACTTAGTGAGATTGAAGACACTTTCACAACTCTTCATGATATTTTTTATTAGTTGTCTTTCTGTCTCGACAAGGTTTTGTCCACCAACCTCTCTAGTCATTCAGTAATCCAGTTTGTCATTCGTTGAATTGTTAACCCTTTCTCACAGGTACAAGGAGTTGAAGAAGTTGTCAGGTAACATGAAGCCATTTTCTGTTGCCTGGGTCCTACCGGAGGGACACGGGGGCTTCGTCAAAGCTAAGGTGGTCACCCTGACCCTCAATGCCTACATGTCATCTGTGGACACCCACGTCACCCCACACCATGTCCCAGACATGTACATTAACACACGGGGTATAGAGACCACGCCTGGCCTCCAAGAAAGACAGGTAGGTGTCATATCCATATCTACAAACTAACAACTTTAACCATCATCTTAAAACGTGACTTTATATTGCAGGTGTTTGCCAAAGATGCCCAGAGGATATGGGATAAAATGGTTGCATTAGAAGAGACAAGGGAGGCTGCGTACCACATGACCCACGATGGTAAACCTAAAAAATCTGTTGACCTATTAATATATATTTTTTTACTTTATAAAAGATTTGGTCAAATCCAAGGCTTGAGGTCACTGTACTTGATGGGAGATGTGTGATCTTAATGTGTTTGATGTATTTCACCTTAACTGAATATATTCCAGGGTATCTGAAGCTGTGGCAGTTGCAGAATCCCGTTTTGGACAAGTATGACGTCATCTTCATAGACGAGGCGCAGGACTGCACCCCAGGTAAGGTAACAGGGTGAGAGAGACAGTCACCTGACACAGTGCAAGTGTGTTATATGCTACTGACTCTATGTAAGCATGAACACATGACAGACTGTGTGTTGCCAGGACATAACCGCACACTTTAGCAGTGTGAAGCCACGAGCCAGAAGGCCAAAGGGCTTCAACTGCTGAGGTGTGCAGTTATTTCCTGGCAACCCAGTAACTACTAAGGTGTGCGGTTATTCCCTGGCAACCCAGTAACTACTAATGTGTGCGGTTATTCCCTGGCAACCCAGTAACTACTAAGGTGTGCAGTTATTCCCTGGTAATTCAGTCTGGAGTTTGTTAATGGCTTATAAAATGTTTGCCAACATTTTATTTGTGAAAGTTTTATAATACTGAATTCATCTACCTTTTATGTTCCAAATATTTCCCTTTTGTTTCAAGCTTTAAAAATGGTATGTTTAATCTTGTGACTTTATACCTGGAAACACGTCTTGTATTTTCTGTGTAACAACCATGAATCAGTGCTGCAAAATGCAAAACTACCTGTTTTCTATTTTATTACATGATAATAATAGATTAAACAGATCATTCAAAGGTGCAGAGATTACCTGAAGATGCTTCTGGTAGTTTCTGTGTAACAACTAGTGTTGTTTTTGTTGGCCTATTTTAGTTTTAATCTAGTCTTTGTATCAAGCAGTCATTTTAGTTTTTATTAGTTTTCACTTTCATACTCTTTTTTTTTTGTCCAGTCAAGTTTCAGACTAAAAGTCTGAGCATTTTAGTTTCATTTTTAGTCAAAATTATCCATGACTATTTTTGTCTAGTTTTAGTCAACAAAATCTGATGACACTTTAGTCTAGTTTTAGTCAATGAAAATTGTTTTTTAGTTACTTTTTTGTAATGCAATTCTATTTAACCCAGTCAATATAGTATAAGTACCTAGTAATATAGACAAAACCAAAATTTTCTTAAACAAACCCATTTTAAACAAGGTTATCTTATTATATTATTACCTTATAGACTCAATACATCCATTCCAGACATGGAAGACGCTCCGATTTGAACATACAACATACTGTATTTTACCAACCAAATATGTTACAAGTACACACACACACATTTAAATAAAGTAAATAAAAACTTGGTTTGGCCGGCCACCCAGTTTTTATTTATTTTAAAATGTATGTGTGTGTACTCTCTCTGTATCAGACTTAATGTTGTTTGTTGTCGTTTACTCTTAACTCACCACAGCTGCCAGTGGGGCTTGAGGAAGTACGTCGCCTGCGTCTGCGCAGTGCGACCCGATGCAGCCCATGAAGTGAGACACATGAAACAGAAGTAGTGCAAAAGAATAATAATAACCTGACTAAAGGAGACAAAATAATTATTACATTTCGTCTCGTTTTTGTCTTTGAAAATTAAGAGACATTTTAGCGTAGTTTATATTTTATAAACCACATTTAGTCTTGTTTTTATTGTTTTGCAATATTGCATTATATAGATTTAATTATAGTCATCGTCACATGACCAGCATTTACATTGCGTTTCGTTTTCGTCATGTGATCGAGGTTTGTTGAGGACGATATTTAGTCATAATTTTCGTTGATGAAACCAACGCTAGTAACAACCATGAATTAGAGCTGCAAAATGCAAAACTGCCTGTTTCTATTTTATTTCAAGGTAAATTTTGATACATACACAAGTCACAAGATTAAACATATCATTTGTAAAGTATTACCTTGAAACAGAATGGAAATATTTGGAACATAAATGGTGGATACATTTCAGCATTATAAGATGGTAATAGTGCTGGGCGGTATACCGGTTCACACCGAATACCGGTATTTATTTTCGTCATGATATGAATTTTTTATATACCGCCATACCGGTGTATGTGAATAGACAACGTCCGGAAAGCTGCGCCTTTGCGACACTGCTGAATACATTACATTTAAACCTGGAATGCTGTTTGATTCATATAGCCTACTGTACTATTTGGGTGGGCTTTTATGTAAATCTGGGTGCAATCTACAGTAGCTACTATAGAATTCGACAGGAGGAATGCCCAAGACAGAACGCGAGTGTAGCTTCTGTAGAATATACGGCAGGAGGAATGCCCTCGAACAAGCCGAAATCATGGAAAACATTCATCTTCTTTGTCAGCAGAAACAGGCA
>JACXGM010002016.1:24788-43080 GCA_016801145.1 Umbra pygmaea | reverse complement strand
CAAGGATTACACATTACATTATTGTTAATGACAATGGCAATGACAACAAATGTATTGGACCACTAAATACATTTGATTAAACACTTGTTCTCTTAGCTTACCTGGCTTTTAGTTGAAATTAGGCATTTAAGATAGTTTAACTGACGATTTAAATATGTCTCTTCCCTCGCTGAGATTTCACTCCCAGTCAGTACATTTAGCAGTGTGCTTCTGAAACATCACGTCAGACATCTTTACCTCAGCATGAGCTAGCTGATTCAGAGGAAGGCAGAAACAATAAGAAAAGTGAACATGTCATTTATCTTGACCCCTGATTTTCCTCATAGCTGGGCACTCTCATCAGTGCTGTTTGTCTGGGTTCCCCTGTGCCGTGTGTGTGGGGGGGTGGTCTGTAGGGGAAGAGTGGGTAGTGTGTTTGGACAGCTGGCTGGTGATCCCGCTGGACGAAACATCTTTAAGTGGTATTTGATTGACAGAACGGTAATCATTATAGAAAGGTAATGTTTTGAGATACACAGGACAGCGACAGTGGGGCTATACTGTAGTAAAAGAAAAAGTACTAGGGGCTATAACAGTAATAGTTTATCCATCGTGTGCGGTTTGACAGTAGAGTACCATAGGCAGACGCAGTTCTTCGATTGATAGGTGTTGACCTAAAACCATTGAGCTATAGTTATTGTAGTGTGATTTACACATTTCTTTCTTAAATAATAGATTTGTAGTCACATCAAGAGTAGTCTGGAAAGATTGGGAGGTCCGCATGGAGTACTGGGCTGCTAAGTCACTGCCTTGCAGGACAAGCTACGTCAAGATAGTCAGCTCTGCTGGGATTTGGGATAGATACATCAGATTTTCTACCTTGCCATGTCGCTCTCCAGCGACTCCTTTTGTGCAGATCGGGTGCCTGTAAATATGCAGAAGTATAGCTGGTGGACGTATTCATCCTGTATGATCTGACTAAAGGTTTCTGTGCTGGGTGAACAGTGCAAAAAGAATTGCCTGGCTTGGCGAGATGTGGTTGGATGAACCAATGTTGCCGCCCTTCACCATCCTGCATCTGTCCAAGGAGTTGTGGAGCTGCTGACAAGCCAGGGTTAGTGGAAAATTGGACAAGACCAATTGGGAGCGGAGAAAAATGGGGAACTAAATAATAATAATAATAATAAAAGAGTAGCCTGGAAAATAAAGGTAGAAATAAAGGAATACTTACAATAATCAAAATGTTTGCATCCCATTAATAGTGCTGGGTTCGTATTTGTTGGAAGTTCAAGCTGGTAGTACGAAACTAAATGAAAACAAGGTAAACTTAAATTGCCAAAAAAAGTATTTATTTTATATAGAGTTTGCAACTGATTTCCATCTAAGATGTAAGATTGTCATTTGGGTTTGTCATTCCTTAACTTAGAAGGTGCCAGTGCCACAACTGTAGAGCTCTCAATCACATTATATCATTAACCAAAGAGAGGGAGATTATTAGCCAGTTAAATAAGAGATTGATCATTAGGGTTCACATGGCAACAATAGTTTTTTAGCAGTTGGATTTCCGTCACACTATGTGTTTTAAAATTAAATAAATTGTAAATTTGTCATTTACTTAGCGTTTTCCTAAATATCATCCTATTCTCTTTACAATGTCTGACTGAAGGTTTATAGAGATTTTACCAAAAGTAGTGCACTACAGTAGAATAGGGCGCAATTTAGATGAAACCTAATTTCAGTAACAACTTCATTTTGCAGTGTCATTCCCCTCATTACATCTAATAGAAAGCAAAACATCTTCAATGATATCCAATGAACAATAAGAATAACAGCCAAACTGACTACAAGAAGAATATTGACAATACACATTGATTATTATGGGAACAATAAATATCATTTTGATTTGAAGTGCTGGTAGAATGATGTAATAGGACAAATTCTGTGAAATTGAAGGAGAAAGTCTCTTACTTAATGACAGGCACACAATGCAAAAGGTGGTTTTCAAAAATAAACTGACCACACATACTGTACAATAGCTCATGTCAGCAGGAGTTCTTTTTCCTTCCTTTCTTTAGGTGTGGCAGTTTTATTTAAAGCCCTTAACCTTTTCCAAATAAGTTGACGTGCTTTGGATGCTTTCTGGAATACATTGTGCATATTCTAACTGCAGCCTGTCAATGTTTACGCATTACCCAGAGTGCATCTCCTTCTCTCATTCTGAGGTACTCTGTTGTTTTTTACTATCCCTACCTGTCTTCACAGAGATGGATACAGGACAAATCTCTGGGGGGGAAAAACAACATTTTCTAGGGCAGCCCTAGTGAAGGCCTTTGTTATTTGAGTCTTTTCAACCAAGTGGGACATTCATATGTATCTGCTGAGATCAGCCAATAAAATGTTAAGTCCCACTCAGTTGACTACATTAAAATGACGGAAGCCTTAAATGGCACTGCCCTTGCTCTCACAGACTCCATAATGGGAACTATACAGCTCTGTAAAACATTTGGTGACCACTGCACATTTTTCATAACCCTCTGGAATGTGATCAAGAGGAAGATGGATTTTTGCACCAAGTCTGGCATAAAGTCACCCAACATCAATGTGAAATACTGGTGGAGAGTATGCCAAGATACATGAAAACCAATTATTATTATACAATTATTATTATTCCACAAAATATTGAAAACTGAACTCCTCCGAAGTTAACACATTAGTATTTTGTCGTTTAAAGATGTATATGAAAATATTTTCTTTGCATTATTCAACACTGCATATTTTTTGTTATTTTGACCAGTTGTCATTTTCTGCAAGTAAACGCTTGAATGACAATATTTATTATTGGAATTTGGGAAAAATGTTGTCAGTAGTTTATGGAATACAACAAAATTGTTAATTTGTCCCAAACACATACCTATCGATCGAAAACCTGAGACACTGATAATTTTTCAGTGGTCACTTGGATTTTTCCATAGCTGTACATGGAGGTGTGGTCTATCTACAGCTGTACCTCTAGGTTCCTGACCTTTAACCATTTTGATCATTGTCTGCGGTTGGAATCTGCACCCAGAGCTGCACATTGCAGCATGCATGTTCCACCCTCGTAGTCTTAGGTACCAGACTGTCTTTTTACACAAGGGGCTTTTGCTCCTTCTTTCTCCATTCACTTCCCCCCATCTTGGTCTGTTCCTTCATCCCGTGCCTTGGACTAGTCCGTTTCTCCCTCCTGCAGTGGTCCAAATGGGTTATCTATGGTGCTCTCCAGAGGCAGGGGGACTCTTTGGGGACGTATAGGGGGGTGGGGAGTCATTGTTCTTGTTTAGATTCTCCTCCTGTCGCTCTACTTCTCTATTTTCTCTCTGTCCAACTTTTCTATCTGACCGGTAAGCCTCCTCTGAATTAGCCGGCCCGTCTTCGCTAGACTCAGTCACCTCTGAACTCTCGGACCCGGAAAGCAGCTCCTCGTTGCGGTACTCGATCCTGTCCACATCCTCTCCATCTCTCTCCTCTCCCACTTCTCCCTCCCCGGTGTCGCTCATCTGGGCGCTGCTGTTGTGGTGCTTGACGTGGTAGCGCTGATTCTGGAAGAACTTCACCAGGGTGTGCTTAGGCAGGTCCAGCTGAGCCGATAGGGTGTGGATGGCCTCCTGGTCCGGGTAGAGGCCCATGTCACCAATGAAGCTTTGCAGGATGCCCAGTGCCTCCAGGGAAATCCGGGTCCGCGACCTCTGCTTTTTGGAACCACTACTGGAGCTCCCGCCCACAGAGCCGTCATCCCTGCTCTCATCCCTGCCTTGAGTCCCATTCACATCCTGGGCTCTGGGGGCCGTCACGGGGGTTGTTGGGGGATCACACATTGGAGATGTGGGTGGCTCTTTGCGAGGCGTTAAGGGCTGCCTGTGCAGTGGCTGTTGAGAAAAGATAGGTTGTCATGTTGAATCTCATCAGATCATTCTGACAACCAGGAAATCAGACCAATCAATTTGAATTCACCTTAGTGTACAGATCCTTTTGTGGACCCATACACTAAATTGTAAACTAGTTAATGTATTCCAGACAGGCTTGTGCACAATTCTGAATTGAATTGAGAATGACTTCTTAATTCCAATTCAATTCCTGAATTTGAATTGAATTTGAATTTATGTCAAAAATAGGATCCAGAATTACAATTAGAATTTGAATTAAAGGAAGCGGAATTGCAATTCAATACAAATTCAAAGAAATTCATATACACATTTTTAAGTGTTCAACAATGAAGCTTTACAGAACATGTCAAATATGATTGCATTATAAATTATATTAGTTTGAACTACTTGAACAGTTTACATTAAAAGGATATATTTCCCCCCAGCAATAAATGTTAAAAGCTCTGATCACAGAACAAATAATTCAGTTTATCAATGATAAAACATTTGAGTAGCTATTGAGAATGAGAGGCAACAGTGTTGCTCACTGAGTGTTGCATTGGAATAAATGATAACTGCATTTACAACAACTTTTTGTTTGTGTGATTACTTTAAAATGAAAATTACATTGGAACAAAACTAAATAATCAACATTGAGTGGATAATTTATTTCAAGAATTTGATAATTATCTATATTTTAGAACAAAATGTATACAGGGTTGCGGAGTGACTAGTTGCGTGTAATGAAATTATGTTATTAAATTACAAAATCAATATAATTGTATTTAGTTGTATTACTGAGGTAAAATGTGTAATTCAATTGGTTACTAGTCAAATTAAAATGAAATTGCTTTGCATTGATAAAGTAAATAAAGTAATCCAAACCACATGTATAATGGGTTACTAAAAGTAAGCAATTACATTTCCAAAGTAACCTTCCTAACACTGAATGCATGCAGACTCAACACATTCTTTCTGTTGTGTGACTGTATGGAATTTCTTTGAATTGCTATGAATTTAATTCCACTTCCTGCCATTCCAATTCCAATTCCAATTCAACTTCATGTGGGATGGAGTCAATTCAATTCAAATTCCAATTCATGAATTGAATGGAGGCCAATTCTGAAATTCTGAATTTTGCACAAGCCTGATTCCAGAGTTCGCACAACAATGAATTAACTTAGATTACTAATTATCAAGCTCTTGACTCCTTGATTCAGATGAGTTAGTTCATTGATACAAAGATTTTTTGAGATGTCTCCAGGAAAGAATTGAGTATCACTGCTCTACATGTAGGACAACATAATTCATCAAATCCACTTCCACATATCTCCAATGAACAGTTTCCTGTAAGCTTGTAAACAAACAATAAGAATAGATCCGGTACTAGACCCCAGGTAACTTCTGTGGTTAGTGTGACAGTACTCTAGATGGGGTCCTATTGCATCCAGAGGTGCAGTGGCCTAATGATGTCCTCTCTGCCTAGACTATTAGACGGGCGGGGTGCATGAATGCCCAAACACTAGAATGCTGCACCCATAAATCTGTGGTCCGGGGAAATGAAAGAGCCTAAAAAAAGATAATAGTCATTCTTTTTCCCCTTCAATAATAACAGGGTATGTTTCAAATAATACTGAGGTTAGGTCAGAACATGAGGAGTTTCTAAATGCTGTTTGGAGAGTTGGTGGGGCAGACTATTTCTTCGAAGGAAGTATGTGGGCTTGTCTTTTATGCTGCCTTGTCTATTTCTGATGTCTTCAAGAGGACAAACATGACTGTAAGTGGGTAAGTGTGGAGAAACTAGGGGTGGGATGCAGACAGAAAACGGTGTAGGAGGTAAGTAAAAGAAACCTAACACTATCTGGGGCGTTTTACTGAAGTGGGTATACACACACACACAATTGTATGCACACAAACACACTTATGGGTGTGTCTGGCCACATTAAATTACATAGTCATTTTCTACCCCGAAAAGCAAACTTCCCTACTCAACCAACCTCTGGCCTTAAAACACAAGAGCTATCAATCCAGTCACTCCTTCTCATAACTGCTAATCAAGGCCCAACAACAAACCATCAGCTTCACGGTCGCATCCCTGATTGCTGCTCATCTCTCTGCCGCCATTGCGGACGCGGCGTTCCACGGATGAAATCAATCTCATCAAGCAAAGTCAATCAGTGGAGTGGAGCCATGAACCAGTGATAGCGAGTCGGCATAACGTATCTGTCTTGGTTAGGGAGAGTCCTCGTGGGGTAGGGCTGTAACGGTACACAGGTATGTAACCGCACCATACGGTACGGGGTAGTGAATGGACGTCCGACTCTTTTTACTGACTCTGATCTTTTCAAGTCGTTCAGTAAAATGAACGAACCTTTCGAGTCATTTCATTCATTTTGAGTCAGTAATGCCCCGAGCATGCCTGATCCCCCTACCTGCGAACAAGATCTTGCTCACCGTTCAAATGAACAATTGAATTGAATGAGTCAGTCATTCACAAGTCTTTTTCACTTAGAGGCCGAGTTGTTTATAAAGAGTTTTTGATCATTTATTTAATAATCAATGTGTTAAGTAGGGATTCGGTAGGGTGTCCTGTATGGGCAATTATCTGCCTGTGCTCATGTTGGAGACTGTTGCTCAATTGAACGATACAATTGATTGAGTCACTAAAATGGACTCACGACTCCTGAGTTACTAAAAATAGTTGTTCAAAATTAACAAAACGTTCACGAACTGCACATCACTATTATGGAGTGCTATTCGCGGGATCACTCATGAACCTGAATACAAAGAAAATTACATTATAAATGAAAGGCTAGCAAATGTGTTTACAATCTTAATATATATTAGCCTTTGCACACATCATAATCGACATTGTAATCATTGTTGGCACTTTTCTTACTTTGTGAGCGTAACATGAGAAAGAGATCTAGACCTAATTGCGAGTGCTGGTGATTCTCCACTTCATCTACAGACAAAACTACAGTGTACACTAATATTGATAAACATCAGTCTTGCCTGTTATTATTATTTATCTTAGAGGTGTACAGAAAGTGATTAAGATAACATGACGCACACATTTCGTTAATCAATTTTCTCTACAAGGGGGGAAACAATTGTTTTGCTCTATTTATTCTTTGGTTTAATTAGAACAAAAAAGAATAAGACATGTTTATATTTCTACCTAGTTCAGATCCTCTGACACAACAAAAAACATTGATATCTTTACTGCACTCTCTCTTCCCAAATCACAGTAATTTTAAAGATACAGTGCACAATCTTCTCAAATAAAAAAATCTCAATTGAAAAAACGGTGTTCTTTACAGTAAATAAGGACTATAAAACATGCATTATATTAAATATTCATTTACTTCAAACAAATTACTTGGCCTGGCTACATTCATATGTATGTCTATTTTCCTGATTAATATGTATTTCTATTCATTATGTATGCCTATTTTTAGCTATGGGGCAAGGCATATGCAAACTATATGTTATAACATATAACAAGTATATATGTTGTGCTAGGTTTGCTTGCAGGCTTCACAATGTTATTTGTCTGTATAGTCATTTGGTTGCAGAGGCAATTGTGGAAAAAAAAACTGTCTCTTCACTGTTTTCAAGCAGTCCAATCAGTAGAATCTGATCAGGCCAATACAGTACCAGTACCATGATTCTTAAACTGCAATACGTATGGTACCGTGGGTTAGGCGTAACTGTTATACCCCTATAAGGGATGTGCACAGACATTTGGAGGGGCTATTGCTATAACATGAAAAAAGGGCAACCCTCCGGAGTCGCTTTCTCATACAAGCTCAAAAAAGTGATCAACATTTTTAATCCTATACTTATTTACAGTACTATACCACAGTTATACCACCATGTAACTATAAAATTAGTGTAGTCACGGCAGCAAGATCTTACTTTTGCCATCACACATTATAACACTGCTACCAATGATGAATGCCCCCCACCATTGTTATTGATGTGAAGATATATCTTTCTCCTATCAAACTATAAAGCTAAGTCAATGCTCAGCAGAGAAACCTTATAGTTCTGAATCATTTCTATAATTTAACTATTGTCCACATCATCTATCTTTGTTGTTATTATACTTTACTGACATGGCCCTTTTGAAGTAACTCTCCCAACACATTTACTACCCTTATTATGTACCTGTCTAATTAGTTGCGTGATTATCCGCAAGTCTGCATGCTCTCCCTAACTCTATGGTCTGGAGCCTTGTAGTAGGGCACCATCTAGAAAATAATTATTAGAATCAGAATTAAGTAACTTATACTGCGTATACTGTAGGAGTCTGAACAATTTAATGCAGCCAGTTGACTTTTCATAGACTGTGGCTTCACTCAATGACTCTGGTAGACGTTTGTTATGATTTGGTGCCATAAATAATATTTGTTTGTACATATGTATCCAGGGTTTGAAATGAGGGGGGCTGGGGCGTCTGGGACCCTCCATAAGTCAGTATGTACCCCCATAAGAGTTTTTTTAGTTTAGTTTGGGGGTCCCAGACATTTATTTTACCATTGAATAAAATCATGACATTTTAGGGGACCCCCCAAGAAGTCATTTCGAACCCTGTATATATATATATATATATAATATATATATATAATATATATATATGGATATATATTGTATAAAGTACAATTACTACATGTTATAAAGCGCCTTACCAACCGTTATTTCAATACAGCTGGTAAAAGTATTTTACTCAAATGCTCTGTAAACTGGAATGTTTGTGGTTAGCCCATTGGGGTAGCTGCTACATGGGCTATTACTTGACTTTGGTTCATGTAACATAGCATGAAATACGTCAATATAAGACAAGGTAGCGCGACGTGATGCAAACGTTACTTAAGCTGAAGCTGCAAATTATTCGAGACACAAGTAAATATATTTTTTTAACTATTCACAGGGCGTTGGTCATTATCTCCGTAAAATGAATGTGAAAACGGAAGGGTTGTCCCTCTCCTTCACTCGCAGGGCACCCATAATAGACCGCCCGCGTGAGAATACAAACAATGTCATGTGACTGGGGGCAGAGGGCAATGCTGCTGGATGACATTGCGATTTAATTTTATTTAACTTTACTAATGATGGGTTATCGTATTGATGCAGCCACAACAAAAAGTTTATTTAGGCTCTTTCTCCAGATCAGCCAATGAGGGCAAACGGGGTGTTGCCCGGGCAACAATAGTCCATTCCTGTGCATGTCCCTGACCCCTATTATGGTGGGTAGACAGAGGCTGGGTGGGGAGGCTGGCAAACAGGGGGGTAGGGTAGAGGGGGCTGTTGTTGCATTGGAGACCCTACTAACACACTAATTAATATCTAATGATCGTAAGTCAGCTTTCCTCATGACTCCACCTCTCCTGAACTGAGACTGTTTTCTAGAAGCAATTAAATGTCTAAAACTGTGTGTGTGTGTCTGTGTTTGCATGCTTGTGTGTTTACATTAATCTCTGTGTTTCTGTTGTGCTTTGTGACAAGAGTGCTTTTACTGACAGTGTCTGTGTGTTCTTACATTTGTGAGTGTGTGTGGCACAGCTGGGACACACGTGTGTCATGTGGTGGAGACTGGGGCGGTGTGGGAGGGATGTAGACATGGGTGGGGGTGTTGGGGGGCAAGCATCCAGAGACAGCATCATCCACTAACAGCCCTCCTATAGTGCTGA
This sequence comes from Umbra pygmaea, assembly GCA_016801145.1. Taxonomy (NCBI): domain Eukaryota; kingdom Metazoa; phylum Chordata; class Actinopteri; order Esociformes; family Umbridae; genus Umbra; species Umbra pygmaea. The sequence continues at coordinate 33,503 of JACXGM010002016.1, read as the reverse complement.
GGGACACATCAACTGTACCACCCAGTTGGCCTGGAGCTGTCAGGGCCCACAGCCAGAGATCAACATCATATGGAGCTATCAGTTTATCATCTATCTATACCTGTCTGTCTGCCTGTCTGTCTAGACCGTGTTTGCCTGTCAGCCTGTCTCTATGTATGCCTGTCTCTGTCTATTTGTCACTCTGTCTGCCTGTCTGTCTGCCTGTCTGTCTGTCTGTCTGTCTGTCTGTCTGTCTGCCTGTCTGTCTGTCTGCCTGCCTGTCTGTCTGTCTGTCTGCCTGCCTGCCTGTCTGTCTGTCTGTCACTCTGTCACTCTGTCACTCTGTCACTCTGTCACTCTGTCACTCTGTCACTCTGTCACTCTGTCACTCTGTATGTCTGTCACTCTGTAGGTCTGTCACTCTGTAGGTCTGTTTTCCTGGCTCTCTGCCTGTCTGTCTGTCTGTCCTCTAGGCGCCATCACCAAGGATGAGGGCTGGTATTTTTAGAAGCTTTCTGTCACCACTCGGTTCCCTGCGAGGCGATGTAAGAGAGCAGTGATGGAATGTGTTCATGACCACAACTTCCTTCCCAAGAAATTTATTAAAACAAGAAAGTAGGAGGACGACAGGGAATTTTGACATGGCTGGTTTTTAACTTACCATAGCCAACTGCCCATGGAAACCCCTAGTTAAATTCTCATTTAAAAGCACCCTCCATAAACCTGTTTCCGGTCAACCATATGGCCGTCTTAACAGGCACTTGTTTTTATATGTGAGGCACTGCGGTGAAGGGAGTATGATTTTTGTTGGGAAAGTCTTTGTTTAGCTAAAGCCACAATTGTGTCCAATATGTAATTTAGAAGAAAAACAAGAGGAAAAAGCATCCAAGGCATTTGCAGATACTTGCAAGTGATGATCCCTCTCACCTGTGGTTCCGTGGGCATGTGGAGGACGGTGTGCAGCCTCTCAGTATGGTGGTGTCTGGACTCCTCCTCATACACCAGGTCCCTCTCTGCCTGGGACAAGGTCAGGAACCGTCTAATTGTACACAGGTTCTCCCACAGAGTCCGGTTCTCTGGGCTGGGGTTCTCTTTCCAACGCAGCAGCTCACATAGCCACCCCTGACGAAGAGATGAAGAAGAGGTTTCTGGGTTATTTCATCATGGAGCTCTACAACACAGAGTCACATGGATATTGAAAGAAAGGATGTGTGTAAATATGGTAAGAGGTAAGAAGAGGTTGGGAAGACCAAACACTGTTGTGGGTGAAAACATTGAGCTGAGAACAGAAACAGAGAGAAATCGAGAGGGGAGAGCGCTAGACAGAGAGCGAGATAAGATTCGATTATCTCCGCTAGACTGGCCCAGTCACTGACACCAGCTGTTGTTTGTGAACAGCCTCCTCCAGTACCCAGTGTTAATAACCTGATCAGTGCTCCTCCCCTTCCCACCTCGTCCTCCCGCTACCAGTCTCTCCAGAGGGGGCCACAGCCAGATGCAGCCAGATGGGGTCACTGAGCCATGACCCCCACTCTGAAAGCAAGGCCTGTAGGACATACCTCTAAACCAGCAGACATACACACACAGCCATTCAAATTGAGATAAAGTAAACCACCTAACAACAATCTCAGTCTGTTTTTGTCTTCTTTATTTGGCTTGGGGAACATCTCGGTGTCTCTTACCAAGTCCATCAACACAAAATTATCTCTGGTCAATTATCGTTCACGAAACCACTGTAGTGAACCAATGAATACCTCCCTGTGATAATAACCTGGACAGTGGGGTGGTATTGTGTATAGCTAGTGTACACAGGAAGTATAATACTTGAGCTGACCGGCCACACTCAGGTGGTGAAGGTTGGAAACATCATCTCTTTCACAATGATTCTGGACACCAGGGCCCTCCTGTACTTCCTGTCTACCCATGAATGTGTGTACATCAGCTTTCCTTACACAAACATGTTCTGAATTCAGGAACATTTCATTGTTAGCTTTGTGCTTCTGGACTGACCTCTTCCATTCAGAAGTTGCATTAACCTTAATCCTAACCTCAACCTAACCCTAACCTTCCCACGATCAAATTTGTTTATGCGATCGACTACTCCCAACACTCAAGAGGGTCAAGCGCGATTATTTCATGAACCGTATAGGCTAGCAACTAAATCTTGGTGCCGTTGGAAAGAGCAAGATCAGTCGAAAATAATGGTGAGTGGTGGCACAAAGTCGATCATGTTTTTTAGATGGTCGTTTTTAAGATAACATTACTATTTTTGTTGTAGTCCATAAACTACTAACAACATATCTGCAAATTCCCAATATAAATATCGTGATTCAAATGATTTATTTGCAGAAAATGACAGCTGATCAAAATAACAAAAAAAAGAGACGCTGTGCTGTAATTTCTTTGTCGAATAATGCAAAGAAAATATGTTTATATTAATTTTTAAACAACACTATGCTAATGTGTTAACGTAGGAAGAGTTCACAAACCAATATTTAGGGAGAAGAATAATGTCTAATAATAATGATTGTCTTTCATGCATCTTAACATGCTCTCCACCAGTCTTTCACATTGATGTTGGGTGACCTAAATTAAAGCAGCTCAGCTTTGTTTGATGGCTTGTGATCATCTTCCTCGTGATGGGGTTAATTTAAGAATCATTTGAAGTGGTCTTTTAATTTTTTCCAGAGCTGTATATCACTTGTTAACATATCTTATTCACACCACTCCTAGGTGAACATACATATAACATATAACATGTTAACATGTCAAATTCTACGCCACTTCTAGATGAACATACATATAACATGTTAACATATCAAATTCTACGCCACTCCTAGATGAACATACATATAACGTATAACATGTTAACATGTCAAATTCTACGCCACTCCTAGATGACCATACATATAACGTATTAACATATCTTATTCCACCCCACTCCTACAGTAGATGACTATCTCCAGTAACCACGGCATCCCGCCATGCCCAGTCCTCCTAAAGTCAAAAAGCAAGGAGTGCTCAGCATAATGTCAGTGTCTTTGATGAGGGTCCAATGGCGATCCATGCATGCAAATACAAGCAGACAAATGCACACACCCACATGCACAAACAATGTCCACAAACACAAAAATATATTTGTTGAGGACGAACAGATGATTAACCCTGCATACACGTAACCCAACTCCTTTGGCTGGCGTGCTAGATTATGTTTTATCTCGGCCCTGAACTCCCTTATTGTTTATCTGCCCACGGAGATGTGACAGTACCCCACAGGCACTGACAATCAGATACCAAAGTCTGTGGTTGTTCGTCCCAGCCCCAAACAAACCCTGCCCGCTACATGTCCCTGCCCACATACCTCGATATTCCAATTGCACCCCCATCAAATCCATTTATTTATATTTTCATCTGACTGTTATGCTGAAAAATAACTAGAGATTTTAGGCTCAAGGATTCAATTGATCAAAAACATTCGGTTACCACGCAGATGCTATTTTCAACCTCATGAAAGGCTCGTCCCTCTTGATTACACAGTTGGACTTGACTTCAGCTTGGCCGCAAGTTCCACCACATTGCTGGATTCAATTCTAGCCCTCTAATCAGGTATTGATAGCCTGGGCAGTTAGTTTGGTTGTTGGGTCACTGAGAGGTTGCTAGATCAATTCACAGAGTCAACAAGGTAAACAATTAAACTTAATTACTCCTCAGGAGCCTAACGTGGCCCCCACTTACACTTCTACATAGAGGACCTGAGTTCAATGACCAAGCATGTAACTGATGACTAGATGTGCAGCACCAATTAAATGTAATCCCAGCAGTAGCCCTGGTCCCTTGGGTCAAATTTGAAGACACCTCAGTTTCTGTGACTAATCTGAACAGTTAGTTATTTTTTGGTGACTGGAAATCATCTAATTGTCAACAATGTTAACATCTGTGATTCTGTTTTTAAATACAAGGTATCTAAAAAGTGTACAGGGCAGGCATGGAACTGCGTGATTTTAGGCGAAGAACAATCGGCCTTAAGGTGCCTAATTTTCAAGGGCACTAAGGCCATCATCCAGGGCGCTATGGCCATCAAACAAAATAGCCAAGTTTGCATTGCAAAGTAAAAAACGTCTGCATTTATTTACCCCTTTCTCTCTCCTACAGCACATTGCAAGTTTATCCCTATGATATGCTATATGGAGATCTAACCCTATAATCACCGGATGAATTCATAACATTTAAGTTCTTTAAATTCTATTTTGTAGTAAAATCATATTCACAGTACATGTTCCATATTTGGTAAATACATTTTAGGTTATGAATTAGAATTAAATCGGTCCTTTGAACAAACCCTTTTCTGCTCAACAAAAGCATGGTTATAATCTTATGCTTGTCTATTTACAACTTAGCAATGTAAATATGTTCGTCGTTATCTTTAAAGGGCCGTCGGAATTCTCTTCTACTAACATGATGCTAAGGATGCAAAATAAAATAGGTAATGTAATGACCCTATTATCGTTTAGATCCAAAGCTACATATGTGTGCAGATTAATGCGTTTGATACAACTTTGTAAAATAACAATAATTTTTGTGAAAAATGAAAGTTCTTTTACAAAGAACATCCCAAAATCGTGAAGACAAATTGCTTTTGGTGCATAAAATATACATTTTGTATAATAAATGTTAGTTTCATGGTTTAAAACATTTATTTTGAGAATTTTTTGACATCGTGGACATGCTGTCTCTCTAGCATTGGGCTAGGAAGAAGCACATGACCTGGTTTTTCTTTAAATAGATGTTCAAAAAAGGTATGTTTGAAAAACCACACAACTGACATTTACCATACAAAATGTATATTTTATTTACCAAAAGCATTTGGGCTTCCAGATATGGGGGTTTTCTTTGTGAAAGAACATTCCTTTTTCATGCAAAAGATCGTTATTTCACAAAGTTGTATTCAAATGCATTCATCTGCACAGGCCCTTTGTCTCCAGTTGACGCTGCACTCGCGCTAGCTCTACCCTGTTCTCCCTGAGTGAGAGAGATGACTGATGAGCCAGACCATCACATAATGCCTTCAAATTATTTTCGGAACATAGACAAATTTTAAAATGTCAACATTTTAACCCCTTTAAGACCACACAAAGGGGCATCGGCGACAATGGCCGTTGTGAAATTCCTACCCTGGTACAGGGCGTGACGACTGACCTGGCTCTTGTTAGCGGCCACCTTGGCAAACAGCGCCTGGGACACCTTGGCTCTCTTCATCTCCTGCTGGATCTCCTCATAGATGCCAGAGCTGATGTTCACCAGGGAATCCAGCTTCAGAGGGAGCTCAGCACTGACCAGGGCCACTGGGGGCTTCGGCTGTGTAGAGGACATAGAGAGATTTAGTAAATAAGGTTGGATAATCCATCTTATTTGGTCCATAAAGAGATGGCCTACATTTGTTGTGTATGTGTTTTTGATGTGTGTGTACTTATATGGCCATGAGCGTTTGTGCTGTGGCTACTGGCATTTGACTGTCTATGGGTGTTGGCTGATTGTGCCTGGTTTGTAGCAAAATGATTCGCAATCAAAAAGACAACAGTTCTTGGGGGTCCGCATGGCATAGTGGGCTAAGTCGCTGCATTGCACAACAGTCTGTCATGATAGTCACGGGTTCAAGCCTGACTATGGTTTCTCTGACTTTCCCTGGGCCTCCTGTATGAGGTAGCGCAAATTGGCCTAGCACTGCCTGGGATTTGGGTTAGTATAAATCAGATTATCTATCCTGCCATGACGCTCTCCAGCGAGACCTTGTGTCCAGATCGGGCACCTGTGGGTTAAATCGCGGAAGTATAGTTGGTGGACGTAATCATCCCGTGCATGATCTGACTAAAGGCTTCCATGTTGGGTGAGCAGTTTGAAAAGGATTGGCAGCTGGCTGACATGTGGTGGGATTAACCATTTGCTCGCCCTTTGCCATCCCATAGATCTGTGCAGGGAGTTGCGGAGCTGCCGACAAGGCAGGATTAGAGGGAATTGGGAGAGGAGAAAAACAAAAGAACAGTTCTCTCATTGGACCTCCCCATTTTAAACCAGGTGTCCATCATTCTACCCTACTTAACTCTGACCTGACGTTGACCCTTCACGTATTGGTGTGTGTGTACCTGTGTGACACGTTGGACTGCGGAACTGGGATTCTGATTGGTTTGACTGAGGTTGCCTAGGCTGAGGTTGGGGTTCATGCTGCGTTCACGTTCCTCCTGGTAAATGCGGTCACGCTCGCTCTCGTGGAGGTTCAGGAAGTTCTGCATGGCTTTGAGGTTGACCAGAAGGGACTGGGAAGCCTGGCGAGGGTCCTCTTCTTTACGAAGGATCTCGGAAAGCAGGCCCTGACACACACAGACACATCTCTTAGAAAGATCTTCAAAGCACTCTTTCATACTTCAATTCCCATGTTGCATCCTGTTTACTATAACTCACACCTTATTGTAGACCCAGGAGTGTGGGCGCTGGCCTTGTTTAAATGTCAAATGTGGTCCGGTGAGGATCATAGAGTGAGGATTGCCACCATCCTTCTGTTTTTGATTCCAGTAAGAGAGAGGATGGCAGAGAAATGGCCTCTAGGTTCAAATTCCCTGTGGCTTTCTCTATTATAGGTGAATGTGCCAAAATCATTAATTACTGCACTGAGAAGTGCTTAACTGCTCTGTGGGTAGGAATGTGACCATGTCAAAGATTTGGGTTACTTATTACCAGTGTCAGTGTAATGATATTATATTCAGCTTTCAGAACTCTCATATTACAGGTGCTGTGTTTTAAGCAATTCCCTAAAGAAGGCCAAACAATGTATTATCATCCCATACACCCATTACATGCAACACATTTTGTGAAGCCCGAGACTTGGATTATCACAGCAACATGCAGCAATCTCTGGAGAGAGGAACATCAAGCAATGTGCCCTCCAAGGCACGTCACACCGAGCTGTTCTGCTTCTTACTACAATGCTCGATCAAGCACGATCAACAACTTGCCAGTACCTACACGCTTCAAAGTGAAGCGCATTCACCATCGAACAACCACCACAGAGCATGCAGGTGTCTAACCCAATGCAAGAGCATGATCTACTATCAACCCCGCTGACCCCGAACGGTGCCGAGCCGGGTATTAAAGTGAATATTCTGGTGGCCTCACCTGGGTACGGTTGAAGGCCACCCTGGCGAACACTGCTTGAGACACGCTGGCCCTCTTCAGCTCCTCTCTAACCTGGTGGTAGATGTCTGGGCTGACCTCCACGGCAGACAGATTCATCCCAGAATCAGAGAGGCTTCCCAGGGCCTTGCAGGAGCGCGGGATGGGCGGGTGGTTGAGGAACTGCTGGTGCTGCTGCTGACTGAGGGTCTGCGGAGCGTGCTGGTGGGCTAGCAGGCGGCTAACGACTAGCTGCTGGTTGATGAGTTGGGCCATGGCCAGCTGCTGCCTCACCTGCTGAGGGCTGAGCTGGGGGGAGAGGAGCCCACCGGGGCCCAGCAGAGGTTGAAGAGTGGCGGGAGGGCCAGGATGTGGAGCCTGCCCACGGTGGGAAGGGGGGCTGTGGTGGTGCTGGCTGTGGGGTGAGGGGGAGTGATGCTGGGACGCGTGGGGGTGGGCCTGGGGCTGGGTTTGTGGATCCCCTAGTCCACCCTTGAGGGGTACCCCTCCATGCTGGGTCGGTGGGGCCAGGTGAGAGGGGGGGCGTTGTCCCGTGATACATACATCAAATGTACTGTCCCTCTCCACTGTAGGTACAGAGACATGAGGAGGTGAGAGGAGGTGTCAAACGCAAAAGCTGTTCTTCAGAACGTAAATACTCTACCGGTCAAACCTTTCACAACACCCAGCGGTTTTCATGTTTTTCATAGATATTCACCAAGGTGAATGTCCTGGATCTGACCAATGTTGTAAATGTTTGTCACTTTTGGAAATGAGTGATTATAATTACTTATTCACATACAACAGCAGAGATATTTTTAGATATCCTAATGATGACAACTTTAGCTCATCTGTAATTATTCTTGTTTTGACTATAACTTCTGATCGATGTAATGCCACCGTGGTGAATGAAGGCATCAATTTCTATCAAAACACATATATATGTCTGGGTCTTGTAAAACCTGTAGTTCAGGTAATGGATGATTTTTACAACTCACATTTAATGTCAGTTTTATCCCGTCCCAACCACATCTTCTCTAAATAGTCTCCTGTAAAGGAATAGTAATATATTTCAGACAAGGTAAGAACATACTGTATAAAATACAATACAACAGGTAGGACACACAGCATTGGACATCACTTGTCTTTCAATGCAACAGGCCATCCATGCTGTTGCTCCATTGACATCAACAGTCCAGTAACATTGAAGAACAATCAAATACTGAGGTAACTGTACATTAACATTGAAGAACAATCAAATACTGAGGTAACTGTACATTAACATTGAAGATCAATCAAATACTGAGGTAACTGTACATTAACATTGAAGACCAATCAAATACTGAGGTAACTGTACATTAACATTGAAGACCAATCAAATACTGAGGTAACTGTACATTATTATTGAAGACCAATCAAATACTGAGGTAATTGTACATTAACATAGAAGACCAATTAAATACTGAGGTAACTGTGCATTAACATTGAAGACCAATCAAACACTGAGGTAATTGTACATTAACATTGAAGACCAATCAAATACTGAGGTAACTGTACATTAACATTGAAGAC
>JACXGM010002016.1:10134-24688 GCA_016801145.1 Umbra pygmaea | reverse complement strand
CAAATACTGAGGTAATTGTACATTAACATTAAAGAACAATCAAATACTGAGGTAACTGTACATTAACATTGAAGACCAATCAAATACTGAGGTAACTGTACATTAACATTGAAGACCAATCAAGTACTAAAGTAACTGTACATTAACATTGAAGACCAATCAAATACTAAGGTAACTGTACATTAACATTGAAGACCAATCAAATACTGAGGTAACGGTACAAATCCACTGGATTCCTGTTCCACGTGTTCCTACATCTGGAGGTCTGCATACTTTTTTCTCTGGAGGCCACGGTGCAGAACTAATGCTGTTGGCTACATGGAACGTGAACTCGGCCCCTCCTTTCCTCCAACCCCAACCCTTACCTCCACTCTCTCGCCCGCCCTCCTTGTCACACCAAAGCATTTACCATCTTCTCTCTCACTTAACCAACATTTCTCTCTGTGTTTGGGCTCTGGTGTCAACTTTGATCGACCTCCGCGGTGGAATTACACTGTTTAACCGTGGAGGAAAAGAGGGGCACGGGAGGGGGTACGCTGCAAGGCTGAAGAGCGTATCAAGGGGCATGCGAGAGACGTGTGTGTTCATACATGGGCGTGTCCGTAAGTGGATCTCCCAGCGCCGAGTGGCTGGCGGCTGCATCTGATTAGAGGCAGTGAGTGTTTAGTTTTCTCTGCTATATTAAGGGTGACATTAAAGGATAATGTGAACCATGCATCATGATCTCTACGGAGCTGTCTCTCTAACAACGCCCACCCTGATACACCAGTACCGCTGTAGGGTCATCTCAGGACGGAAATTACTGGCTAACTCACAAAGCCTATCTGGACTGGTCATTGTTGGTCAGAACTTATTGTCTAAAATGACGCTATCCTCAGGGTTCTTTGTGGTTTATTTACCACACAGCTCAGAGTCTTACTCAAGAGCAGTGTTTCCTCTCTTTACCCACGCACCTCAAGTCTTGCTTTAGGCCACCAAAAAGCTTGAGACGTCCCTAATCAAGAGCCAATGATAGTCATCTACTTTAAAAACAAAAACACCCAACAGTTGGTTCCACTTGAGGACAGTTAGGATTTCAGAGCAATGACAAGCAATGTTAGGTTGACAGAGAGAGCTGAAGACATCTGATTGTCATGTTGTCCCTGTGGGGTGTTACAGTAATCTGTCCCAGAGGGTACACATCTTACCTTTGATCCTTTTGTACTTCTTGTACCAGCGACCAAACTCTTGGCACTTAGAGGTGGAGACGTTGGCGTAATAGGAGCTGTTGACCATTGAGGATATCATACTCTGACAGGGAGAGAGGAAGGAGGATATAAAAGAGAAAACAAACACATCTCAAACAGTGTTTTTAATATAATGTTTCCAATATTAATTTAGCACTGGCACACCATATTTTTTAATTTTAAAATGTACACGCCTCTTTTAATCGCTTTGTTCTTAAAATAGTACTATAATGAACACATGATTGTCTTGTGTTCCTCTACAATGGTGGGTAATCTTAAGAACAGAGTGGACTCCACGTCAGATTGGAGGAGGAGGACAATAAAATCCTCTTTGAAAGTTATTGCCTGATGATTTTCATTGTACAAAAATAAATCTAAGCAAAAAAATTAAACAATGCCAAATTCAACAAGGAATTGAAAAGCCTCTCTCTCTCATTTACATGCACCAACATCCAGAAAAGAAAACATCCAATGAACACATACACTAAATTCCTCACATGGCTATAGCATTGGGCCTGTAACCAAAAGGTTAAGGGTTTGAATCCCCAAGCTGAAAAGCTGACAGAACTGTGCCGTGTGCAAAACCCTAATTGCTCTGGATGAGAATGACTGCCGAATTATTCACACACAAAAAAATGTGATTGATAGAGGCACCACCCACATGCTTTGCTTAATTACTAATTACATCATGACTAAGTTCATAAATCAGCAGCATAGAATGACACAATAGTGTGTAATGATGTGTGTGTGTGTGTGTGTGTGTGTGTGTGCGTGTGCGTGTGTGTGTGAATTTCCACACAGTGTAATAAAAGGCCAATATGAACCACATTTGGTTAATCAAATTTAGTTCAGTCTCTCAACATGCATGCACTTTAATCCCAGACTGAGTCCAGAGAAAATGGACACTAAATCATAGAGATTTGGTTTGTTCTGATGAAAAAATATTTTTCTTGATGACAGCAAAAACTGCATGACAAGATGTACTGTACAGTAATAGAAGATGACGAGACGTAAGTGGCTACCTGAGAAAGAGGGCACTCCTTGGACAGGGAAGTCTGGTTCATCTCCTTGAGCAGCTCTTTGAGGGCGTTCCTCACCGTGGCGTGGTTCCACTGCTCCGACGGAACATCTTCCAGCCTGGCAAAGCTGGAACCACAGTTGTTTTCATTAGAATATTCCATGAAAAACAAGGAGTGTTTCCCATTCCACATAGTCCTTCTTTTTAAATAAAATCATAACATTTGGTAATTTAATGAACACAACCCTGAGATTCCTACATCACATCCTGTTTGACTCATAATAACCTCACATTAGAATTCTGTTGCTGGTGCCAGTAAAACCTTGTATCAAACAGTGGCCTTAATGATTGCAAGACAATCTACCCCTATCATAATATGGGTGTGTTGTGGTAGTATGCTCTGGTAATACCATGGTAACCCTGTTAAACAAACATTACAGACAATCAGTTGCTGTCAGTCACTGTTGACACATGACTGAATGTGGTGATCCTGTCAACCTGGCAGCTAAAATGTATATATGCCTTCTGAAGATCTTTAGGACCAGGTGAATGTTCTCAGCTGAGAGATGGTCCCCCTTCAAATCGTCCCAAAACATAGTACTATCTTAGCTGCAACCAAGGTGATTACTCATATTCAGGATGCTCAAGACAAAGGAAATGGCTTTATGTCTCTGGTTTTCTTGCATAATCAAAAACGTTTGACACTAGACCATGGATGTCAATCTAAATCCATAGAGGAACAAGTGTGCAGGTTTTTGCCCCATCCTTGTACTTCATTGATTAATTAACGTCAACAATTATTCCCTTGCCTGGTTGACTGTCTTTATTAGATCGTAATTTAAAGGAAGTGGAATGACACCACTGCCGTAGATTTGGAAAATAGGTTCTGTTGGATTGGTACAAAAACTACCTCAGTAACAGAACCCAGTGTGTAGCACTGAAATGTTAACTCTGCAAACCTCCATCAGTACACTGACATCACAGATGTTTATTCTTGTGACCTGCCTTTCTGGATTAGTAAATGTCTTTTGATGAAATTCAGAGGCAACTCCTCCACCTTTAGCCTGAGCTAAATGGCTGAAAGACTTTGTAGATGTTCTTTTCCAACCTAAAAGCAGACAAAAGGCTTAATCTACAGATGTGTTCTATAAACTGATTGAAAGGGTATTCTCTGAAATACCTGATTATCTGGATTGATGAAGACCTACATTTTAAACCGGTCATTGAATTCTTGGCAAAAAAATAAATTTGAAACGTAATTTTTATATTTATATGTAGGTCCTCCACATCAAAACTTTTTAACCATGTCATTATGGACCCCATTTTGTGCACAGGGGCACAGTCATACTGGAGCACAAAATAGCCTTCCCCAAACACAGGGGTGCAAACCTCTCTCCTTTTTGTGAAATTCACCATTGATTCTTCACCCACATGAATTTATCTGCAATAAAAACTATTTTCTGGGGGGGTGGGGTCTAAATATAATTTAAGTCATCTGCAAGTAAGCAGAACATATTTTCTTCACCCTGTGTAGATATTTTTTTTCCGTTGGGCCACCCCGTGTCACACATGATGCACAATCTAGCACATCTTCCTGTCTGCTCTCTCATGGTCTGTCGGCTAAACTACGCTTCTCCTGGATAGACCGCCTTGTGTCACAAACTCAAAATAACATTTAGCAGCTTCAGGCATCTAGCTACACTTCAAGGCAATGATGAGCACACTAAGCAGTCAACTTACAGTAGCTAGGTTTTTTAGGTTTGCTAAAGTTGCTGGCTAAGATAGTGTTGCACCCTTGAATTAACTCAAGTCAACTTCAGAGTGTCTTCGTTCTTTTGCAAACTTATATAAAACCCCTTGTTTAATTACAACAAATCAATTAGAACTTTTCTAGCTCTAACCAACTTAGATCATCAGACTCAACCCAACATATCAGGGATCTCTAACTGCATTTTCTTACTTTCCAAATCACATTATTTTTCAAGAGACCATGCACATTTTCCCCAATATACATCTCAATAGTATAAAACACATTTTCCTTTAAAATTACTAAGAATTCAATAGCATGTCACTTTATGTAATTTAATTCAAAAACTTCTTAAATTCTAATAGATGCAACTGAGGTTTTTCATATTGTTAGTACTGCTTCATATTTGATGTCCCCCTTAAGATTACAATAATTGTAGAGTTAGTTTCTCCCCTACATTCTGTAAATCCACATTTTAAAGCTGATATTTTAAATCTTCTCGGGGGGGTTCGGATCTTTGTCACCTTTTTACCCCTGATGAGTTTGCATCCCTGCAAAGAGTTGCCACAAAGTTGGAAGCACCCAATCGTCTAATATTACTTTGTATCCTGTAGCATTAAGATGGTCATTCACTGGAACTAAGGGACCGAGCCCAAACCCTGAAAAACAGCCCCAGACCATTATTCCCCCTCCACCATTCATAGGAATGTCCACATACCTTTGGCCATTTAAGTTTTTTTTTGCAACCAATTAACATTAACAGAACAATTCCACAGGCTATGGTCTCAGTGAGTGTTCTCCTTCACAGTTCCAGACTAAGTGGGAAAACAATAATTTCCCTACAATGCTCCTTAGTTCTACAACAAACTACAGAATACTTAATAAAAGTCAATGTCAGATTTTAAGAGAAGAAAATGTGTCTGGCCACGGATATGGTTTTATATAATGTGTTTTATGTACACACTGGATTTTCACAGCTGATCTTTAGCCATGTCCCACTCACAAAAGTGTATATTCCTGCTGAGTGGTGCAAAATGGAAGTGAGTGGCATTTTCATTGTCTGTATTTTAATGTCATTTATACCCTGAGGAATTTTGTCTGATTCCTGTTTGCTCTCTCTGATACAAATGCAATCACACTCTCTCCTGTGACCTCTGATCTACTGACCTCTGGAGTAGGATCCTTAGGGTGACCATGTGATAGACGTCCAGGAGCATGTCAGCCACTGTGGCCTCGGGGGCATCTGTCAGGTAGTGAATGGGCATGGGGTTCCAGTGGCCCACTTTGATGATGCCTGGATGGAGAGGCGGACACAGAACAATGACATCATCAACATGCTGCCATTTTTAGTTTGCGTGGGGCTTTTTGTCCATGTGAAAATATGCATGGGAAACCGTCAGTGTAACGTTTGTATATTTTCATCACCGGCTGTAAAACTTAGTTTAACAGTGAACGATAAAGAGCCATAATGTGTTATCTATTAATGTCTTATCAGCCTGGGGAAGAGGCAACAAAATGAATCCCCACATCTATTAAGTTCCAATAGAGACCCGGTTAAGCCTTTTATAGCAGGGGCTTACGTGCAGAGACAACATCACTGACAGGAAAACACAGGTCAAGGCTAGGGTTTGCATCACACCCTAATTAATACCCCCTTGTTAAAACAGATTAATCATTGTTTAATCAACCCAAACAGAGACACTATTTTCATATGGAGAACCCTGGGAGATCTTGATCCAAGGACAGGTAAGTCAACAGAGGATCATTAGTTTATTTTATTCAGGAGCCTTTCACAGTTAGAATTGAACCATAGGCTGTAAAAACGGTTTGTTGAATTAGCATAGATGTGTAAAAAGGCACCTTTTATATATTTTTATTTAACCTTTGTTTAACCAGGTCAGCTGGTTGAGAACAGTTTCTCATTTGAAACGGCAACCTGGCCAAGATAAAGCGCAAAGGTGCAAGATGACATACAATTGGGCTCATAAGTTTGCATACCCTGACAGAAATTGTGAAATTTCAGCATTGATTTTGACAACATGACTGTTCATGCAGAAATCTGACTGTAATGATATCACATAGTTTTTTGGCTCCTTGGTAAACCATGCTGATAATAGAAATCACCCAAATGGCCCTGATCAAAAGTTTACATACCCTTGACACATACCCATAAATGGCAATTAAAGGTTAATTTCCCACACATTGGGCATATTAAGTTGCAATTAGTGTCTCTGTATAAATAGTGAATGAGTTTGTTAGCTCTCACGTGGATGCACTGAGCAGACTATATACTCAGCCATGGGGAGCAGAAAATAACTCTCAAAAACATGCGTAATAAGGAACTGGAACTGCATAAATTTGGAAAAGGATATAAAAAGATATCCAAAGCCTTGCAAATGCCAGTCAGTACTGTACAACTACTTACTAAGAAGTGGAATATTCAGGGATCTCTTGATACGAAGCCAAGATCAGGTAGACCAAGCAATATTTCAGCCAAACTGCCAGAAGAATTGTTCGGGATACAAAGAAAAACCCACAGGTAACCTCAGGAGACATACAATCTGCTCTGGAAAAAGACGGTGTGGTTGTTTCAAGGAGCACAATAAGACAATACTTGAACACAAATTAACTGCATTGTCGTATTGCCAGAAAGAAGCCTTTACTGCGCCAGTTCCACAAAAAAACCTGGTTACAATATGCCCGACAACAACTTGACATCTCTCACTGCTTCTGGCACATCATTTGGAGTGATAAGACCAAAATTTAGTTTTATGGTCACAACCATAAGTGCTATGTTTGGAGAGGGGTCAACAAGGCCTATAGTGAAAAGAATACCATCCCCACTGTGAACCATGATGGTGGCTCCCTGATGTTTTGGGGGGGTGTGTGAGCTCTAAAGGCACAGGGAACCTTGTTAAAATTGATGGCAAGATGAATGCAGCATATTTAAAAAAAAAATACTGGCAGAGAATATGCATTATTCTGCATGAAAGCTGTGCATGGAACACACATGGACTTTCCAGCACGACAATAACCCTAAGCACAAGGCCAAGTTGACCCTCCAGTGGTTACAGCAGAAAAAGGTGAAGGTTCTGGAGTGACCATCACAGTCTCCTGACCTTAATATCATCTAGCCACTCTGTGGAGATGTCAAATATGCGGTTCATGCAAGACGACCAAAGACTTTGCATGACCTGGAGACATTTTGCAAAGATGCAGCTCTACTATAACACCTGCAAGAATTTTTGGCCTCATAGACAACTATCGGAAACGGCTGCACGCTGTCATTGATGCTAAAGGGGGCAATACACCGTATTGAGGGTATCCAGATTTTAAAACATGGGTCATTTCATTTTTTTATGATTATGATTTTTCCATTCTGTTATGATATACAGTTAAATATGAAACCCATGTGGGAATTTTTCCGTGTGCTCATCCAGGAGTATGCAAACCTTTGAGCAAAAATTTATATTTACACATCAATTACACAAGAAAAACAAAAAAATACAAGGTGTAGATTCAGAGTAAACTATGTAAGTACATGTACAGTTGCACAGTGTAAAATATGTCTGAATTTTGTACTGTGCAAAATATGTCTGAATTAGAGTGGTAGATTAACAATGCAATATTTAACAATTGGGCATAACTGTGCAAATGGATATTGTGCAAATACATAAAATATATTAGATACTTTGCAGATGAGTGCATAGAAATGAACCTTGGGTCATATCTAAGGCACTGGGCCAGAAAGAAAGGGGAAGAGGTTGTGTGTGCGAGTGAGAGGGGAGGGTCAGCATGTGTAGAGATCAGATTCTGATGATTGTGATTTAAAGAGGGTGAAAAGGACGGTGTTCACAGGTTTCAGAGTTTTGTAGGCTGTTGGCCAGAGTGGGGGGGCAACCAGGGGGAAGGCAGGGTCAGCCAAGGCAAAATTTTGATTGTAAATTGGCTGGAATGTTAAGCATGTTCGAGTTTATGTCACCTAATAATAAGAACTCAGAGAATAAGTGGGGGGTAGTGAATTCACATAGGATATCTAGGGCACAACTGGGGGCTGTAAGTGGTCAGTAACAGGCACCAACAATAAAATACTTATTTTTTGAGAAAATGATTTTTAGGAGTAGAAGCTCAAACTGTTTGGGAACAGACTTGGATAGGATAACAAAGTCCTGTAGGCTGTTCCTACAGAAGACTTTGACTCTGCCTCCTTTGGCAGTTCTGTCTTGAAGGAAGACGTTATAGTTGGGTATAGATATATCATAATGTTCTATGCCAGTTTTGGACACAAGAGCTATATAGTGAGGTACTACAATAATAGCTAAAAGGTAAAAGAAGAAAGTGAGGCATAATGTCAGAAAAATGCAGTAATCAATCACAGGTACTGGCAGTAACTGGTTGGAGAGTTAGTATGTGCGTCGCGCATGCGTGTAGGGCATGCAGTCAATGCAAGGCCTAGCAGATAGCTAGCAAGCAGTGGTAATATGGTATGGACGTTGGCCTCCTGGCAAACGGACTATTGAGGTGCTACGATCCTCAGTCCAACAGGTTGCAGGTGGTAAACAGCTAGTAGGCAGGTAGTCTAGAGTTGATTGTCGAGGTTCGGTCCACGGAGCCATTGTATGGATGCTGGGTAAAGATTACTTGCTAAGCGGATAGCAGTCCAGGGCTAGATAATGGAAGGCTATTGTAAAAGGACCGCATCAAAGGCAAATGTCAGCAGACTATTGGTAATGGAACGGTCAAGCTCAGAGTCATCAGTAAAAGATCCTTTGGAGATATCTTGTGTCATCAGCCACCTGGGAGGTAAGTCCAACATGAGGCTATGGTGTTAGCTTAGCAAACAATGTTATTAGCCAGCAATGTTGGTAGCTCATCTAACAATGGGATTAGCTGATGTCAGCTAGTCGGCACTGTAGCGGCTATTTAGCCGTACGTTTCCGGAGGGTGAGATGGAAAGTGTAATAATCCATTAGATAGTCTAATGAGCACTAAATTGATGGTACACAGCGCACGCTGGCTAGCTGGAGTTCTTGGGGTTATAGGCCAGCTGGTGTGAGCTAAGAACGATTGTAGGTGGTCGATACAGTAGTAAGTAGCTAACAATAGCCAGCTACAAACTGCTAACAATAGCTGGTGAGCTAGCCAGACATCTATTAGAGGATCCAGGTAAAGCAAAAGATGGCAAATTCGATTCCAGATGGGTAATGTGAGGTACCGGAGAGTATACATAGAACTTAAGAGAGGAACGCAATTAAAATAAAAGGTAAAATGTGAACAAACAGAAATTTAAACTACAAAACGTGGACTATATACACTGGACTCTTGGATAAGCAGGCTATAACAATTGGCAAGACATTGGATTCAATGACAGTGATTTCAGACCATGTGGTCGCTTCCCTACACAGGTTCGACAAACCGAAGACAAAGGAAATGTATATGATTTTTCCCATGGGTCGGACAACAAGTCACTCCCCCCCATTTCCCTGCTTGTCCATTGTCTCTAACCATCCGGGGATGTACACATGTACACAGATACATTCCACTGCCTTCCCCAAGACCAAGGCTGGAACTCCAAAACTAAACAAGGTTAATCGCATTAGGATCTGGGTAATCAAACCCAGACACACAACAGCCTTGCCTGCCAGCCTCAATCTCTGATTGTGCTTGTGTATTTTTTTCCTGGTATGTGTGGAGGTGCTATGGGCTAAGTGACAAGAACTGTAGATGTTGACTAATCGATTGATGGCAGATAACTACACTAACAGGTTCTAAATGTACTCAGAGCCATTAAAACAAGATTCATTTCCAGGAGTCAGGATATATACTTCAAACTATTGTTTTGTTCTATTGAAATATATGATGTCTAGCTCAATGTTCTCTAAAGTCACTGCCAAGTAAAAATCTTCCATTTTGAAGTTGATATTCTGTTATACCCAATATTTTTAAATCCACCTCAAACTTGCATCTCAAACATACTGTTTAAAAAACGTGTAATCCCGTTTAGAAAACATAATACTCCTGAGAAGATGAGCTGGCCAATTGGCACTCAACTCGCATGAATGTTTTATGAAGAGTATATGCCCACATCATTCTATGGTTGGGGTACGCCCACGACATTCCAAAACAAAAAGCTGCCTTTTAACATATTAATTACAATGGTTTGGTATGAGAACCATTTCACTCAAATTGTAAGTAACTCTAGATTGCAATTCATATCAATCTTGAAACACTGGTCAGTTACTTTAAGACTAAAACATAGAATCTAAATAAGCTTCTCCTTTTTAAACAATGCACAAACACTATATAAAGACAAATACTGATGCAGTGAGTTGAAATACATCTAGTTCAAAGTTTGGCAGGACACAATTCAATCAGGCAAAGAAAATAGATGTAGTGTTTATGTGTTATTTTGATGTCAACCACACTGAGAGAAAACAATTAAAAATGTCAGCCTGGAATAATTCATTTAACAAAAAGTGTATTTTCAAAAAACACAATACATGTATTTGGGAGGAGAGAAGGTTTGAGGGTGTTGCTATATTGCGAAATTGGCTTTTATGTTGCCAGATTTGGGTTTTTAGTTTCTGTATTCACAGTATGGTTACAGTAAGACTGCAAAGCATATAGCCTTCTTTGAAGATTTTTTTTTAATTCAACCTTTGTTTAACCAGGTAAGTTGACTAAGAACAATTTCTTATTTACAGCAACGACCTGGGAGCAATTAGGGTAAAGTGTCTTGCCCAAGGACACAACGACATTTTTGGCTCAGTCGGGAATCGAACTGGCAACCTTCTGACTACAAGGTCATTGCAGATTTAAAAACTGGTTTGTGATCAGCTCATTCAATTCTTATTAGGCTCGCAAAACATACATACACACACACACTCACACACCTAACGTACCTCTGGCCTGCACAGCAGAGTTGTGGGAGTAGCCCAGGGCAACCAGAGCAGTCTCTACCAGCTGAGTGAAGAGGATGTCCTTACGAACCAATACGAACTCTGCGTGCCTTTCACCACGCCCCTCCCCATCAGACACCCCTCCCCCAGAGATACCCCCATCTGCCTGCTCCACGACACAGAACACTGGGATCATCAGACCTAGAGAGAGAGTGAGGACGAGAGAGTAGAGAGAAAAAGACAGAGAACGAAGTGAGACGGAGAGGGAATAAAAAGGAAGAGAGAGAAATAGAGGATTCAAACAACACTCAACTATTAGGACAAATTCCACATGCCGGCTTGATAGAAAGACAAAGTCGTGGTAAAAATAGGGCCTAAGTATATTCCCAGCTTCTCATAATTGATTTCCCATATCGACCCCACACGTTGCACCAGTTTCACTGTATAAACTGTATCCTTCTCTGAATCCTAACATAAAATAATAACATTCTAACCTCCCTTGCTCTCTTTCTCTACTTCCTCCTTTTCTCAGCCATCCAGTGGATTCATTCTCCTCCATATGTCTGGCTCATACTGTATTGTGCGTTCTGTTCCGATTAATTAGCCTACCTCCGAGTGGCCGTAACGGGGAGCCGTTGAGGTGTAGGCGTGGCCCTGTGGGGCTCCCGTTGACCTCCAGGCGGCTCATCTTGCCAGGCGGGGGTCCACATTGGTCCGGGCTCCCCCCACTCTGTTCAGGACTGTCGCGTAGACAGGGGCTGTTAGTACCAGTGCGCTCCATCCCTCGCCAACCACCAGGGGGCGCTCCCAACAGAGCGTACGGACCTGCCAAAACGAAAGAGTTTTACAGAAGACTGAAAGTGAACTGCACAAAGCTGTCTACTGGCAGCCCTTTTACCAGTGTAAACCCTGTGATCAGCCTCCTCTGTCAATCAGATCTGGGGTTAAATCGTATACCTTTTCTCTCAGATGAGATCCTGCACTTGATTCCGCTTGCCTAGAGTCATTAGTTTGCATTTTTTTTAATGATTCTAATCGTACTGTTGCAAACGAGAAAGTATTTAAGCATATATATATATATACACTTCTATACTTCAAATGTAAATATATTTAAATTAAACTCTCCTAATATGTGAACGGTGAAGAGGCTTAAGTGCTATGGTCATTTTCCCCCAGTACCAATCAAGCCGCCCATATTGAAGACATTAGTTTTTATTTACAGATGAAGAGAGCAGAAAAAGACAACCACAACAAACAAAATACAAACCCAGCATCTGGTGGAAACATCCAGGCTCTTAACTTCTGCAAATAATGTAAGGAACCTCTATAGTCTTCTGCATTACTCTAAAATCAGCCCTACGATCTCAAACCTTAAAACTAAGCTTTGTCATGAGAGATTTTATAGAATATTTTACCAGAATGCTGTACTTTAAATATGGGGTGATAGTTGACATTTCATTCATGATTCATAGTTTGACTTAGTAATTCCATTAAGGCTATGTAAATACGGCCAATTCAAAACATTTGTCTGTTGAATGTTGCATGATAAGTCACAATCCACATATCATTAATTTAATTTGTGAAAAATATTGGCACGGATGACTTTGGTCACAGAGTGTCAGTAGAATCATATCGGAGAGGACACATGACCCATGGCTTTGCTGGTCAGTCAGTTTGGTAACTAAGGGTCCAGTGTAGGTCACTTGGTAAGAAGGTTTTGCTTGTAACACTGGGGTTGTGGGTTTGATTCCTATGGGAGCTAGCATGAAAATGTTTTCACATGCTAAAAAAAGGACTGTGGATAAGAGTAGAAAATGTAGCTCCTCTGCAATACAGTGGGTGTTTGTCACTTAGAACAACATTCATAGGGGTCCGCGTGGCGTAGCAGGCTGAGTCACTGCATTGAAGGACAGTCTACATCACGATGGTCATGGGTTCTAGCCTGACCATGGGTTCTCTGACTTTCCCTGGGCCTCCTGCACAAGGCAGCACAAACTGGCATAGCGCTGCCCAAGATTTGGGTTAGATAAATCAAATAATCTATCCTGCCACGTCGCTCTCCAGCGACTCCTTGTGTTCAGATCGGGCACCTGTAGGTTCAATTGCGAAAGTATAGTTGGTGAACGTAATCCTCTTGTGCATGATCCGACTAAAGGCTTCAGTGTTGGATTCACAGTGCAAAAATAATTGGCAGCTAGGTGACATGTTGCTGAATGAGCCTCTCGCCGTCCCACAGATCTGTACAAGGAGTTGCGGAGCTGCTGACACGGCAGGGTACATGTGAATTGGGAGGGGAGAAAAATTGGGAAAGATCTAAGTAAATATGTATATATATATAGAATAACAACATTCCTGTGATAAGTAACCAGCTTAGGAAGACAAGGCTATATATTAGTGGGCCTATGTAGTATTACCGAGCACAGGACACCGTGATCGAATGCCAGGCTATCATCACTCTGTAAATTTTGGGGTAGTCAGGGGCCTGTCTGCCAAGTTTAACATCCTGTGCTTTTCTCTGGCAGGATTGTTAACCCAATCCACCCTGAAAAGCAACACATGATTCCAATAAAACACATGCTAAATGAATCGCCGCCCTAATAAAGACCCTTCCAAAACAAACAGCAGAATATTACAACTTGGAGGAAACTAAGTGATGTTGTATTCAAGAAAACAAAAACATGCTTTTCTCTCTACGAGTCTGCAGTGAGTGACGAAGCAGCTTTACTGAGGACTGGCCTGTAAATAAATACAGCCAAGATAGATTATCTGTGATGTGAGGCAGTGCCATGTCCTTTTTCACAACGCTGCACAAACCGAAACCATACTCTGCCATTTCAATGTTTTATTTTCACATTCTCTGCTCAAGCTTAGTTTCAAATACTCAGATGAATATTAAACATGGCCTGGCACACAAGGCTACATTATTTCTACAGTTACATGTTCATGACAACTGAATCACGTGTACATTTTTACAGGTATGATTGAAAAATGCATATCTCCACCTGTCAGAGATAAAAGAGGTACTTGGCTTAACAACAACCACTGGCCCAAATCCCCCTACGTCCTACACCACCTAGACAGCCAGAGACCAGAGCCCACTTGCCCATCCTCTCCGGTCCAGCCCCCACAGCACACTAAGGAACCCTGAGAGCTAGCCTGCTATGGGGGAGTAAATCCCAATTGGCGTGCAATTTTGTAATTAAAAGTATATAAATCTTAACAGCTCTTGACTAGACGGACTCTGTGGCTCTGCATTGCTCCCCTCTGCCTGGCAGGCGCACAGAACATGGAAGAGGGAGGTACTGGACTGAATGCACACGCAATGTGTTCACACAGTAGAGAAATATTAAAGTTTAGAGAAATTATTACAGACATTAATGGAGGGGAAGTGTGTGTGTGCATGTGTGCGTGTGTGCGTGTGTGTGCGTGTGGGTGTGCGTGTGTGTGCATGTGTGTGTGCGTGTGTGCGTGTGTGCGTGCGTGTGTGTGTGTCTGTGTGTGTGTGTGTGTGTGTGTGTGTGTGTGTGTGTGTGTGTGTGTGTGTGTGTGTGTGTGTGTGTGTGTGTGTGTGTGTGTGTGTGTGTGTGTGTGTGTGTGTGTGTGTGTGTGTGTGTGTGTGTGTGTGTGTGTGTGTGTGTGTGTGTGTGTGTGTGTGTGTGTGTGT
>JACXGM010002016.1:0-10034 GCA_016801145.1 Umbra pygmaea | reverse complement strand
GAGAATCAACCTCTGCTAACCGTCTCTTGTCTCTCTCTGTCCCTCACACATACACACTCACACATACACATTCACACATACACACTCAGACTTCCACTCACACACAAACACAACCACACTCACACACACACTCACACACACACTCACACACACACTCACACACTCACACACAAACACAATCACACTCACACACAAACACATACACACATACACACTCACACATACACACTCACACATACACACTCACACATACACACTCACACATACACACTCCCACACATACACACTCCCACACATACACACTCCCACACACACACTCACACACACACTCACACACACACACACACACACACACACTCACACACACACACACACACACACACACACTGCTGTCAGCTTCTCTTTTCCTCTCTGCTCACACAGTCTTGTCCTACAGGGTGGGCTTGTTGTCATGTTAAGCGGGTAGATGGTGATCAGCCCTGTACAGCTCCCCCTGATAGCATCTAAAAACCCCACAAAAGTCCTGTCTGACAGAGTCCCTCAAAATGGCTAGCTAGATCCAAACATGGACCACGTCCTAAATGGCTAACTAGATTTTAAAATGATGTTGTCCTAAATGGAGCCCTACTGACTACACAGTGCATCATTTCTGACCAGGGTGTTCTTGGGTACTACTACGCATATGGATTGTAGTAGAACACAGTGTCATTTGATCATAATCTTTGTTTAACCAAGAAACATTATTTTTAGACTAAGTCTCTTTTCCAAGGCTGACCTGGCCAAGAAGGCAGCAATAATTGACAAGCAGTCAATACATGTCAAGGTTTAAAAACATGTAACTATACAAAACAACACAACACCTTATTCAGTCTAAGGAAAAACACTACACTCCTCTTGAACAACAACTTTCGGTATTATTTTAAAATAATTTAGCAGCCGTAACTGATTTAGAGAAAGCATGGATTGAAGGCTATTTCATACCTCGGGGCACCGTAAGAGAATGCATTCCTGCCTAGTACTGTAAATGTTCTAGGGACGTTCAGTAATATCAGTGCAGCAGACTGAGTATGATCAATGTTAGTGATAATGGAGACCAGGCTACAAAGATACAGAGTGAGCTAACCCAAGAGGGCTTTGCAGATGAATACATACAGGTGTAGCTTTCTGCATGTATACAGTACAGTGACATCCAACCCACAATTTGGTATACGGTACAGTGGTGGTTGAGAGACTTGACATCTTTGATACGCATGATGAACAGAGTCTAGTTTTTGCAAAACAAACGAGGCCGCATGCATAGACACTAGGTCACCATAGTCAATCACAGACAGAAAAGTGGCCGGAACAAGACGATTTTGATCGCTCCACGGGAAGCAAGATTTATTACGAAAATAAAAAACAATTTCAGTTTAAGGTTTTTTGCAAGATTATCTACATGGTTTTTATAAGACAGATTGTCATTGAGCCATATTCCATTTGTAGGATGACACCTTTTCAATGGATAAGCCATCAGTTGTGGTAAAACTCATGTTCCTCTCTGGTTGAGAGCGAGCTCTAGTAAAGGTCAAGACCAGTTTGAGGCCATTAAGACACAGGCCTGCAGAGACTGGAATGCAGTCTGGAGCTCATCGGCTGCCTGGTTGAATCAGAGAAGGAGCACATGAGTATATGACTGTATAGATGTACTTTCACTGGTTGCTTCTCATTTCCCAGCTCATTGAAGGATCACTCCAGACCCCTACACAGCTCAAAAACATTGTGCCGGTCATGTTTCCAACACAACAGTCAGTAAAAACACCTCAGCATGTTTGATAGTTCCCAACTCGTCCACAATAAGTGTTCGGATTTTCGCTCAGTTACATCAACGCAACATTTCCGAAACTACAGCAAGAGACGTTCTGTTGATTTCCTTATCTTTATTTGTCCAGTTTTATTCTCCAATCAACTCAATTCAAAGATTGACTAAATTCAAAACTAATGATTTATAGTTTTTTAAATGTTGCGCCGACGTCACTGTGCGAAATTCCAAACACTTACCGTGGCCGTGTTGAGAATTACCAAAAGCGGTGAGAAGGTGTTTTTAGTGACTGTTGTGTTGGAAACATGACTGGCACAACTATCTTTAGCTGTTTAGGGGTCTGGAGTGATCCTTTAATGAAAAATTTGAATAAAACAGGAGCTAAAATATGTTCTGTCAGAAAGATATTCATGGGTTGATGGTCATTTGGGTTTGTCTATAAAGCATAGAAAAGGAATGAATTGAAAGGAAATTCTAATTCAAATCAATGTAGCAGAATGGTCAGAGCGGCAGCCATTTTTATGTGTACCATTCCAAATAGATCTAGCAGTCTACTTCCGCATTAAACCCCTTCGCGTGTTGTCACTGTGACAACTAACAACAATCACCATTTTGTTGTGTACGAATGACCACGCTAAGCAGTTCAATGGACTTTCTATCCATTCTATTTCTATGCTATAAAGCTATAAAACCTGCAGTGTCTAATAGTGTGTTATAGAAAGGCTTGCATGTCGTTACATGTTTGAGGTAGTTTTTTACAGCTCACAGCCACAAAACTAAAAACTAATTCATGCTTCTATTCTGTACACAAATCACATATTTAATATTCCTGAATTTTGCAAGCCAGTGGAACAATCGGAATGCATTAAGCTTGACGGAGTGTGTGGCAGTGTTGACAGTGAATCTCTTCCTATGTCAACACCGTCACTAGCTCTTGTTATGTCAACACCGTCACCAGCACGTGGTATATTAACCGCCTTTAAGCACTTTCAGTAGGTTTACAGTTTGCAGTCATTGCAAATGTTGAAATCAAATATGAATGTTATAATGAAAGTGTATAACGTGGTAAAATGCATGTCAACATATTTGTAAAGATGGTGATTTAAATTCTGGAATAACTGGATTAAAAAAAGTTATTTTTTTACTTCTAATAAGCAACAGTGAGATTAAATGTTTTCAGTCTCTCTATTGTATTATTATGCAATAATAGTGATAGCACATACTACTACTGAAATGATGATGTCGCTTCTGCATTGAGTTTTACACAAAATAACCCATTAACAAGGACCCCTTACTCTGGTCGATTAATGGCAAAGTAGTTTCAACAAACATTACACACACACACTTATAAAGACAAACCACTTCAAAAATACAACACTAGGACAGAACACACAGAAGGACCACACACACTGAAGAATACTACAATCAGTTCACAACACATATGGATGCCAAATGGAACAGACAACAAGATCTAAAATGAGTGTATGCTAATATATAATCAAATGATTCAGGATAAACAGCCAGGAGTGCATAAGGAATGTATTTGCAATAATTTGTTATTGAGTCACATAATTATGTTTTATTCCAATGGGTTCTATTCAATACATTGAATAGGTTAAAAACACACAACCTTTAAAGCTGGACATACTGTACAGCAGTATTAACTGTAGTATCAACCTAGTGATTAGTATGATTATGTGATTATGTATGATTATGTACAACATAGTAACATTGTGGTTGTAGGGTCAGTAATTAAGAATACACATTACACATACATTTGCTGAATTCTTCCACTAGCTGTCCTGTTACACATTAATTGATACGATAAACTCCATAGGAAATGTCCGTGTTGAGATTGTATTGATTTAATCACTTAAATGGATATGATAACAACAATTGTGATGGCAAAATATTTAATTTTAATTTTCTAATAGTTATTTTCAGTAAGTGTTTTCTATATTTTCCTGGCTGATGGGGTCTATCAAATTAAAAAATGTTATAGTTACATAGTATATACTTATAGTAATTATAAATGCTGACCTGTAAAAACATTAACTCAAGACAACAACAATGTTATTGATGGTAGCGAACCCAAGTATAACAAGGATACTTTTGGTTTGAGCTACTAACAGGAAAAAAAGTTTATTTCAAAACTGGTATTTACAAAAGCTAACCAATAGAATGTGCAATTATTACTTTGTTAGTTACTAAATTATTGAGGTGAAAATAATAAAAGTCTTACTGGACCTTTCCACATAAAATGAGGAATGAATAGGGAAAATGCCACAAAACCCAAGGAATAAGCCAAATGTTTGCCTTTTTACTTTGTGAAAAGGTCAGCTTGTGCTATTAGGCCAAGTGTATAGGCCTACTATAAGCACACATTTGTCAAACTAGGAAGAATGGGGAACCAGCTGGTTTTTAAAAAACTATTTTAAGTTAATGCATTCAACTTATATAGCGCTTTTCTTCCAAGGAACCCAAAGCGCTTTACACACTGAGGGGGAAAGCCCACTTCATCCACCAACAATGTGTAGAAGTTGTCCTTCTTGTAGTTAAAGTAAAATGTGAGGAAGCCAAATAGTAGAGAAAGCGAAACATTTGATGAGACAGCAGTGACATTTCTGTCACGCTGAGAGCATCTGTGGCGTATGCTTAATTCTGTCGTTTACATAAGGTATCATAAGAATATTGCCATGACCATTCATTATATGCCAGCAAATGTAATGTTCCATTTAGCAGATCATTTTAAGACAAGTTTCCCATTTATGCTGGGTATGGTGATTATATAGACTGTTAGCTATCTACCTGTTGCGCTTGCTATTGTTTATCATTTTGTGGTTAATAAATGCTTTTGAAAACAGACGATTATTAATAGGTCTACGTCTCATTCAAAATTAGTCATGGCATATCGCAATTGAATTTGGACAGCAGGCCTTTCTCTATGCTAAATTAAATTAATGAATTATCATACAGGAAAATAAGTCTGTAGCACACTTCATTTAAAAACATATTGAAAACAAAATGTCAAACTTTTAGTCACATTATCTGGCATAGAATATAGCTAACTAATAACAGTTACGCTATTTTATTATCTGTAATCGGGCAATAACTCGAAACGTTTTGCTTTGTTACAAATGATTTAATCAGCATGCATGTGCACATTCGTAGTATTATAACGACTAGCATATATTATTAATAATTATAATAATTACTGTAATTTAGGAAATGCATTATTATTTTTTATTTTAAAACTAAAATAAAAAATATCGAAATATCTGATAACACAATTCAATAATATTTTATTGTAATTTAAGCTAATATTAGAACATTATCAAACGGATAATGATTGATCATTATTTTACTTGGGTATCTTGAAAACATTGTATATTATTCGCTCATTTACCCCTCTAGCCTATTGTTTTTAACAGCAGGTTATTATACTAGAGGTACGACTAGAACATTGATACCGTGAATTAATTTCTATTGTATTCATATGAAAGACTACTTATTTAAATAATATCCAAATATGAATTGGCATGTGGCTATTATCATTTAGCATGCAGCATTGTATGTATTATCATTTTAGTAGGCTATACTAAAATGTTATTTTTTACGTTTTTCATTTAACAGGCTAGACAATAAAAACCTGTCTGAAACGCAGACTTAGAATTACAAAAATGGTGTTTACAAGTTTTACTTACTGTTTACGCGGTGTCTGTACCTCGCCTGATTCGGAAGAAAGCTCTGGCCATTGATGACAAGTATTGAATCCAGGGTTGGACTTGGGGTTGTTTCACAGAGCAGAAGTCGTTCGGAGCTCGATGGTTCTTCTCCGCGAGCTCTACGTGACTGGGACAGGGAAGCAGTAAAGAGCGCGAGCAAGAGAAAGATAGATAAGGCAAAGCAGATAGGAAATGCTGCTTGATTGCGATGGGTGAAGGGGTGGAGAAAGGGAGACCTTTCGACGGACCTGCGCGTGTTTTAAAGTGTTAAGATTGAGCAGTCGATGGCGCTCGAGTGGATGTCAGCGCAACGTCAGATTCTAATGTTGTCCCTATAAAGCAACATACCAATCATTTAAACGTTCTTAACTACAGGAGACACCGATGGTCTTGATGAATAGTAACCAGATTTCGGATTGTAGGCTTTGTTGGAGCGTCTCTCTGAGATGAGATAACAGAGAGAGCGAATCCGGACTTCAAATGACGAGGAGTGAGAGCGGACGTATCAGAACCTATTACGGTACAAAGGAGGAGTTATCAAAATGAAGCTATATTAAATAAGCATTAAACATCAGTCATGACATTTGAAATATTGCACAAGATCAGATGCATGTGCTTCACGGATTTGCAATTAAAGCCGAGCACCACTTTGGTTAGGTGGTACAAAAATATCCTGAATGGCATCTATTGACTTAATGCCAATCTATCTCCTGACTTTCCAACACACGATTCTGACAACCGCATGGTTCATAATTCAACTCCTTTGGTAAAGAAAGCATTGCGTAATGTCCACAACATGCAATTGTTTTCGAAAGTATTCAATATGTAAGATTAAATGTAAGCTTCACACCAACTTTATGACACTCAAATGCTACTTTTGATAAAACCGTGTCAGGGCCATGGCATTTCACTGTTACAAATTCAGTGTTAGTTTGACTCAACTACGAGTATAATACAAATATTTCATATTCTCGTTAAGCAAGACAATGCACAAACAATGAACACTAAAAACGAATACTCAACATACACATCATACACACACACACACACACACACACACACAAAGAACCGGCGTTGCAAGTCATGAAACAATTTGGGGAAAAAAATACATGCTCGAGATTTTTTCAATAACATCTCTATAATTCCCTCCATTATTTTGGCCTCATAACAGACAATAATTCGTTCGGCTAAGATACCCTTTGTTATATGCAAATATATATATATATTTAATTCACACGTTTGTAGGTTTATGATGCTAGATGTTATACATTTAAATTATTCGAAACGTAAACTTAGAGCACACGAATGGGACTTGTGTAACGTTATTTTAAAGAGCAGATTGTTATTTGGGCCTACAGCAACAACCTGGGAGCAATACGTGTTAACGATCTTGCTCAGGGTGATAATGAGGATCTTTCCTTATTAACTCTGAGAAAATAACCAGCTGACATATAATACAGTCAAATAAATACAATGGCTAATTCTTGTTTTTTTAAATGAGACTACATTTAGGCTATTAAAATGGTGTTGAGTCTCTTATGGCATGGTATGCCTATATCTTTCAAAAATACTTAAACCTACATCTTAAATGCAACCTACAGCAATGAGATTAAAATCAAGGAGAAATTCAGTAGGCTACTTTGTTTTAATTCTGCCCCAAACGTTTTAAGATGCAGGTCATCGACGTTGCATGCAAGTTGAAATAAAACGTTTTAAGCGGACGCTGCAGGTCATCGACGTTGCATGCAAGTTGAAATAAAACGTTTGAAGCGGACGCTGCAGGTCATCGACGTTGCATGCAAGTAGAAATAAAACGTTCCAAAAGATATGTCCTTTGCTGTTGTAGAAACATTAAAACAAATGTAAACCTCTATAATAAACAGTAATCCTACCTGAAACGAAAAAGTATTCTTCTTATGGTTTTAACTAAGCCAAATCACCCTTTTGAAAACCTTTTTTAGACCACACACTTTAATAAGTGTAGGCCTACTTCGGCTGTAGAGGAACACTTATGTTGGTTCAGATAGATAGTTTTGGATCCTTTATGGACGTTTAGGATTCCAGTCAGAGCCCGGTCTAGATCAGGCTACCAAATTTAGTTCCAACAGTAAATCACCATTATTTTTATGGAGAGACTTGCTACAAAAGTTGAAAAATTACTACATTTGTTTATTTCTTACCCGAGTAGGACTGAAATTTGAAAGTCGAACACGGACAAAGTTGACTTTGCCTTTTAGAGGTTATGTTGACACTTGGGTAAATTTCCGAGAGACAGCCGTCCTCAATATTGTGGCAACCTAATGCTAGTGGCATTATGATGTGAACACAGCGCAACCCTATGGCCAATATCAAAAAGATTCATTTGTGCTTTTCGTTAAAAAAAATATATATTTAGAGCAATTTCCTTACCGCCAAAAAGCAACAGAATATTTAAATTAGATGCATTTTTACATGATATTCTCTCAAATGATTTATGCCTAAGTGGTCTTTAGCTCTACCACTGACAGACATTGGGTAGAATATGAGTTATATAGCTGCCAAGGTGACTTGCATGTTAGAGCTCCCGTACATTTAAAGCCTATATAAATAAATATTTTATTTGACATAATTCATATTTTTATTTAGCTGTATTCTTTTTGATGGCATTAAGTTGTATAGCTCTCTGGCACTTTTAATCATTTTGCATATTGATTGAATTATTTACAAGTTTTGCCTTAAAGCTAGCTGTCTGTTTTTGTTTGAGCAATGTATCTACAAAGTCTATCATTTTGATTCACCTGGGTGCTAGTTCTTGATCTTTTGAGAACATTGTATGAGTAATGGTCTGATGAAGATATGAGTAGAAATAAAGCAATTCCGAGGGAGAAGACTAAGGACAAGTGGACAACTGTCTATTATTAAAAAACGGTGTATTTAGAGGACCGACTAGGTCCATATTCAAGTGGGTGGCATACTGAAGGGAAGAGAAGTCATGCGTCTTGTCTGTCAAGTAGGACTCCATCGCCATAATCTATTGCATCCTCAGACCACCTTTCTCCACTCCAGTCACGACTTGATCATCTCATCTTCTAAGGATACACCATTCAAACTTTTGCCCTGCGTCGGATAACTGAGCTGTCAACATATAGGCCAACTTCTTTGTTTTTTACTCTTGAAGTGCCAAAGCTTTTATTTATTAATTAATCGATTGAATAATTTGTATTCTTCTTATTCTTACTATTATTTTTTATTATTATTATTAATAATAGGCCTATTTATTATTAATATGATTATTTACATAATATTAATAATTATACGTCATACGCAATTTTGAGCATATATTTCGTTAATTAGCATAGTTACTAATACTTTTCGATGCAAGAATCTCCATAAACATTGAAATTAAATCAAAGCCTACACATAAAGTACGCATACATTTTGTAATTTATTAGACAAACAAAAAACTAACTTTAGAATATTCAATATATTTATTTAATAATAATTTAATCGTGTTTTAAATTAATAGTTTAAACAATTCACTATTAGAAACGTTATTTAAACCCTAATTTAGGTACTACTTAATTAGTAGTTTTATTTCCGATTTAGAGCCGAGCCTGGTTTATCCAAGCTATTATTCGTTATTTCATTTTCATAATATTTTCTTTAATTTTAAACTCTCAAAAACGTTATTTTTTTCTTTCTAATTAATTACTAATTATAGGCCAAATGTGTAATGTCAGATAAAATTTGTGCAATAATAAAACGTATATATTACGAAAATTATTAATAACGAACAAATGTTAATCTAACAACCAAAACAATTAAGGAAAATATGTGAATAATTTGTATATGATAGAGGTTAAATTATGTATATCTACCATTAAAAACAGCTATTACTTTCCAGACGAAGGTGAGGTAATTAAATATGTAATCCTATACAAACACAAATGACGGGAAACTGACACACAGAAACTACACTGTAGCTGATTTATTGATCAATCCTCAGCCTAACATCGTTTGCTTTAAAGTTGGTTGATCTACCTGTTGAACAGGCTATCACATGGCAATCAGATATTGCTACCAGTCAACATGTTGATTGATCTACTGGCCAATAGGCTATCATGTAGCAATCGGATAATGCTAAGTCAACCTGTGTAATAGGCTGAATGCCTGGGTTTGTTTGTTGTGTTTGTCTGATCTGGGTGTATTGGGGAATTTAAAGGAGAATTTCACTTTTGTTCCAACCTATTGTTAAATGGTTCCTGTCCCAGAAAGCCAAAATAACCTCTAATCCACAATTCAGGGTTATGCATGTGTCTAGTATATCACCTCCTTGCTCTAAATCAATGTAAGTAAGTAGGTTGGAGAATGCTCATGTTGTTATGCCCACATTATGCCAAGTATGGAGTTTCTCTCAGGTGATTTTGGTGAAGGAAAGAAATTACATGTTTTATGACTGTATAAAAAAATGGAAAGTGATGAGTCATCTATCATCAAGAAAGTGACATTCTCATTTAGAGTCATAACACCCC
>JACXGM010002015.1:35880-49862 GCA_016801145.1 Umbra pygmaea | reverse complement strand
CAAGTAAAAAAAAAGTATATTTAAATTATACTCCAGTATTATACTTCTAGTATACTTATGTTTAACCATAAGTATGTATTCAATGTATTTAAGTATATTTGAAATATACTTTCAAAATATACATACCAAAATAATATATTAGAAGTATATTTAGGATAAATAAAATACATTTCAAGTACATTTAAATATACTTTTTTTTACTTGGGTCGTTTCGCACTAAACCAATCACATAAATTGTCATGACGTTTGCGCCATGCGTGCGCATGTCACTTTTTTCTGTTCCGCTCGCCCTGAATATGCACGTAGCACTCTGCTCGCTCTCTCAAAAGTATCTACTCTCTCTATTGCTTTAATACACACCACACGTAGTAGCTCCTCCCATACATGGCACAGGCTGCAACATACAGACTAGGTAACATTTATTTATTTAAAGGAAAATGCTGCATCTGGGGTTGTTTAAATATAGCCCAAAAAACCGCAACCCGTGACCAACATTTTCTACCGCCAAATTGATAATAAATTAGCGCAATTTGGCTAGAAAACCATGGACATGGCAACAATGTCAGTGCAGGTGCAACGTAATAGAAGAGAAATATAGCCTACTAACAAAGCGTGCAGCTGAAACATAAAATCATCCTAAATGTGTTGGCATACAACGTAATTTATGTTTTCAAAATAGTTTCTTGAGAACGTAATTTGGGAGAAATACTGAGGTATAGGGTAGTGCAAAAGAAAAAGTCAGGAGAGGTGTCGTTTCCAGCCAGAAAAGGCAAATATGTACCCTGGCAAGCGAGACCCACATCAAGATGTTGGGTCTGGGAACTCACCATTGGCAGTGCTCAATCCAAGGGGCGGGATAAACAGCTGTCTTTTAAATTCCCTCTGTACGCAATAGGATAGCGCTACAACCAAACAGAGCAACAAAGTTTCCGGTCGGCAAAACTCAGAACACATCATCCTTTTGTAAGAATGATTTTAGTGCGTTCTTTATTTTCTCAAAGAAAATATTAACTCCAAGTCTACCAGAGTTGCGGCCAAAGCCGATTCGAAAGACCGCTGTTCGCCAGTAGCAGCAACCATATCTTTGTTTACCGTTTACGTTAAGCCCGCCTACCGACTTTATACATGTTGTGATTGGCCTGACCAGAATTGTTTTTTTCCAGCTTGCAAGTCAACGGAGAGTTGCTAGACTGACCCTAGCTGCAAATTATATTTGCTGCCGTTAGGGTATGTCTAGATTTCTAGGCTAGCAAATATGGTCATTTTTCAGCAAAAGAACTGCTAAAATTTGAACCTGGTTTAGTTAGCATACCAACTTAACATTTATTTTGTTGTTACTTGTTAATAGTGTAACTGTTATTTATTGTTAAAGTATTGTAGTTGTATGTTAGGTAACCTTAGGTTTACTTATTATATATTTAAGTACTTATAATATATAATAAGTTAGTAATATATTGTTAAATTAAATAGTTTTCCATAAAAAAACTCTAAAAAAGAGCCCATCTTCATGTCAATTTTCGGTTTTTGAAGAATCTGTTTAGGTATCAGAATCATTTTAAAAGTACCGGTTCGGCATCGGAATCGTAAATATCTACTATACAATCTGCTTTTACTACTACAACTATTATTAGGGCATATCAGCAGTCACACTTGCCACACCTACAGCAGATAAGGTCTTAGTTTTTCTGTCCTTTTATTTGGCCTCCTTCTCTGTGTCCATCCCGTCCTATCCTCCATTTCAATATGAAAAGCCTCTTGGGTGACTGAGCCACGTCATTAGCATTAGGGGGTGGGGGGCTGTGAAACTGAAGGCTGTGAGACAGTTTGTTTGTTTGAAACTATTTATCTGTGAGACAGTTTGGCTTTGAGACAGTGATACAGTGAGGATGTGATACACTGACAGTGAGGATGTGATACAGTGACAGTGAAGATGTGATACAGTGAGGATGTGATACAGTGAGGATGTGATACAGTGAGGATGTGATACAGTGAGGATGTGATACAGTGAGGATGTGATACAGTGAGGATGTGATACAGTGAGGATGTGATACAGTGAGGATGTGATACAGTGAGGATGTGATACAGTGAGGATGTGATACAGTGAGGATGTGATACAGTGAGGATGTGATGCAGTGACAGTGAGGCTGTGAGACGGTGAGGCTGTGAGACGGTGAGGCTGTGAGGCTGTGAGACGATGAGACGGTGAGAGTGTCATAAAACAGTAGGACAGTCAACTAGGGACTTGAGCATTGACATCAGGGAGGAGCTCCTGGGGGAGGCCTGATACCTGACTGGTACTGGGAGGTCCCTTTCAGAGGAGGGTACAGGGTAGAGGATCAGCAGGGCTATGGAGTAGCAGGGTCGCAGACAAGCAACTGATCTGGGTCCCTTGGTTCAAAACTGGAAACTTCCTAACATGGTTTCCTAGAGAGGACACTGGAGGTCATGAAGGAGGAAAGCCATGTGGAGGGTAAGTTAAGAAACACTGCTTATAGGACTACATTAAAACAAGCAATTCATGAATGGACTGTAGGATTAACACAACAACTTCCATGTTGCTATGTGGGAAGCCTCTTTTGGCTTGTATTCATAATTGTTGGTGTATTGTTGTGGATGGTAGCATTCACCTTCCTGGACAAAAATATGTTATTTTATACTTATTAGCCCATAATTACAGACATTTTCAATAGTTGTTTAGACATGTGTATTGACTGTAACTGGTTTGTTACGGAGCACATCAGTTGAAAAGGTAACTAAATGGTTGGTGTTAAATGTCAGTGTGTTGTCAGACTGAACCTGTGTTTATGCTAGGATGTGCACTCTGGTCCTCACTGAAAAGGGTCAGGGTGGAAAATTTGCGCAGAGGGAAGCTTTGTTGAACAACAGAGAAAATGGGACTATCAATTCCAGTAGGTAACCCCTAGCCGTCATTGGGCCTAAAGCCATACCGTGACCCTAGGGCTTGAACTGTGGTCATGTGACCAGGCAGTAAATTGACCAGTGGTGCTTAGTGGTCTCTGGTCAGAGAAAGGACAGGCTGTGGAGGGAGGAGGTTGTGTGTCGGACAGAGAGACACAGAGAAAGGCACAAGTCATGAGGCTCCCATGCCGTGTGGCTTTTCTTTAGCGGAATTTTTTTTTGAATGGCGTCGTGGCGAGCTGGGAGAAGCATGACATGGATACATGGGAAGGTAAGGGAGAGGGAGAGGGGCTGGGTCTACTGCCTGTAGGCTCATACATTAAGCAACCCTATGTTTGCATGTGGAAATGAGAGCAGGCTAGCATTTAGCTCAAGGGCCAATCATTTTGTTTTCCTTTTCTACCGTCACCAAATTTTGGTATTTCGGTGAACATTTTAGCTGTGGAAAAATGTTAATTTCTATAGATGTGGGACAGACTGTACATTTGTGAATAATTATATTTTTTCTCTCAGGTCTGTTAAGAAAACAAATATTATAATTGTAATTATTTTTGTTTCATATTTTATTTTTGTTGTGAACAAAACACGGATTAGTATATGCTCTTTTCCAGAATGATACAGTACAGAGTAGGTAATTACATTTTCATACTTGCCCCCTATGGAAATTAAACCAACATACTTGTATGTGCTAAGAAAGATTTTAGGAACAGTCATGGGTTATTGTACTTAATAGATAAAAAGAAATAAAAAATAAAGTTGAAAAATGTGTACAGCCCATTCCCAAACCAAGTGGGGCTGAGTGGGGTTTCATACTGATTTGTGGTGTGCGCCTGTTACGCATCTGGAAAAGATTTGTCCCCAGTCTGCAGTGTTTATGTGATAGAAAAAAGATTAAGATTACTACAAATGATAGTGGTAACCTAGTCTTGATAACCTGATCCCAGTCCACAGTGACTAGATCTGGTTTCCATTACAAACATGTTTGTCAGCATTGAGATTAACTAACTCAGTTACTACTACTAGGGCAGGGATGTACAAAACTGGATTACTGTCATTCAAACAATACAATTATACTTTAAATACTTCATATTTACAAGAACATTTTGGGGATTTTATCTTGTGAACACATTCTTCACCATATACTGTCTGCTTTGTTAAGATCAGTCATAGAAATAAAAGTGGTGAATATACATTGTGAAAAAAGAGTGAAAGCTATAAAGTAAATGTTGGTCAATACTAACAATGCCTAGAACATAAATAATATTGGGAAAAAATGATAAACAAATATTCTATCTAATATATGTAGTTAATAGGACATTAGCTACTGTTGATGAAAGAATTATATACGGGCATCTTAAATACATTTTAAGCAGTTTAGAAATTCCTTCCACAACACTACCAAGATGGAGAGCACAGATTGATTATTGGGAGCTAGGGCAAAGTGCTAGGTTAGTTTAGCTGAGCCTGTTTCTTTTTAATCGCAATCTTCTGGCATACCTGTCTTGTGATTTTTTTGGGGATTGTTGTCTGTCAGATTCGGACGCTTTCATTTTCAGATCAAACACACCCATTTGGTCAGACCTACTAACTATCAATTCTTTGAAGATTACTCGGTTTTTGCTATGTTTTCAGTCAATGGGATTGTGTAATTTTACTCATTCTCAGATTAAAGTTACATGTCAATGTAGCAGTTGTTAGGACACAGTGGGGGGAGATTTTATTGCTGTAATTATGAAAATATTAAATGTTGAACTTGCTGATTTTACTCATTGAAGAACAAACACCTGACCGTAGACAATAACTGCAGTCAGCTATACATTTCCTGGTAGTAACTGAGTTACATGGCTCTTCAGTCGGAGCTGCCATGGTTTTCACCCAGCTAGCTAAAAAAGACACATTGTTGAACGTAGATGAATTTACTGGTCAGGACCACTTGTCTGAGCTGATGCGTGTGATGATGGCTGTCTTAGATGTTGTAGAATTGGGATGAATAGTGATTTAACATGCAGCAAGTTTCCCTGAGATGTTGACTTGAACCAAGCAACTGGAAACATTTCTGTTCATACGGGTTGTATTTTAGGTGAAGGGACTACTGTATGGATTCCCCTCCCCCATGATAATCCTAAATCTTGGTTGGTTGATTCTACCCCCTACTGATAGGCTGCAATGTACTCAGTCTTCCACCATGAGACGCAGATGCCTCAACACTCCATGTCAGTCCTGCCAGTTCTCATTCAGGGAGGAAGTCAGAGACGAGGGTGTGTGTGTGGGGGGGGGGGATAGAAAATGTGTGTGTGATTTTTACAGTGAGGAGATCAGGAACCATGGCTCGTGTAAATTCAGACTAACTATAGCCACAGCCAAACACCTGCTTATGGTCCAACCCTTTTTCTTTCAACCTTAAATGTGTGATCTAGTAGTCAGCAACCATCAGGTCCATAATATTTTTGACCTTTGACTCTAAGGGGAGTGGTCTATAAACTGCCCTCCCCCATCCCCCAGTGAAGGCACAAACACAAACACACTGACTCTCCTCATGAACAAAGGACTGAGCTGGCCCAGAACTTGTGATCGATTTTTTTGGCTACTCTTATTTTCTTCTTCAGCCAAAATCATCACTTGATTATATGCACATTAGCATAGCTGCTGTGCTTAGATATAATGAACAGCTAAGTCATTTAATATGAAAGGATTTATAAATCCACAACGTGCTTGATTCCATTATCGGTAGTATTTCCTGAAACAATTGTTCCTGGGAAAAGTGGCCGGGAATGAGTGTGTTTCTTGCTCAGTCGGCCTCTGAGAAGCAACCAGTAATGCTGAGAAGTCCAGGAGAAAAGATCATTTAATGAAAGAAGGGGTTTATTTGGCCCAGTGTTTTTAAATACCACCATGTGGCTCCTATCAGTTTGTGCTGACGGTTCAGTCTCCACATAAACCAGACCACTATCAAACTGCTACACGTAACGTCTGCCAGTAGCACTGTTGGACACAGAAATGTTTAAAAATGCAGAGGCAGTTAATTTACTCCTGAAATGTCTCTCTGTCATCAGACACTCACAATTGAATAATCATTCTGACTGGGCGTGCCTCGATCTGTAAAAAGAATCAATGGGATTTGTGTCCCTGGTCATGTTGAATTGCAGGAGTGCCTATTCTCGATGGATTTAAGGAAAGATGTTTAACAAACTGTAGCCATTACAGAGAACCCAAAGAGACATATTGCATAGAAATAGCCCAACATGTCAATAAAATTGATTACATTTCAATATTCACATTTTAGTAATGTAGTGAATTACTGTAGCAATTTGGGTTTACTGTCTTACTCAGGGACAGAACTAAGGATTTTTAATGTTGCAGATTTTACATTTGATCTAGCAACTTTTCAGTTACTGGTCCATTACTTTAATCAGTAGGCTGTCTACCCCTATTAAGATAATAGACCCGTACATATAGATGTATTTATCAAAGAATTCAAAGCTTTGTCACTGCTACAGAACTTTAGTTGACAGTCACAAACGGACGTATTGACAGCAGATCTTACTATATGCTGTCTCAAAATATTGTCTGTTTAGGACAAAAACAAGACTTAACTTTTAAGATTTTTAGGAAACTATGTATGTGTATGACTTGCATGACAGAAACATTATCATAGTTAATTTGCAAAATATCCAACAAGTTAGCAGCTAATACTGAATGAATTACCTTACAATGAGCATGTTATCTGCCTAATTACCCAATGCTAATGACCCAGGCTTTAGCCTGGAGCCCAGAGAAAAAACTGTTTGATGGGGGTGGGCAGGTTAAATGTTATCCAGTATGCGTTGTCAACAGGCCACCATTGTTATAACTATGAGCCAAATCTGCTTCAACGTAGAAGTTAAAAGATTAAAATATCACTATAAGAGATAACTAGACATTAAACATCATGGCTAGCTATATTTGCATTCCTGGTTATCTAAATGTACTTTCATCTAGTCTCACACTGAGAGAGATTTGAAGCTGTGATTTAGCGAGTGTCTGTCATTTTATGAGAACGTGTGCCTCCTCGTTTCCCAGTGAGGATACAGTAGTGATAAATGTAAATTGGGAGAAGGGAAGGAAACTTTGGAAAAGTACAGCAGATCCTTCCTCCCCCGCAGCGGGCGTTGTGAAGACAATACGGCTGAATGAAACACCCTTCAGCATGCCTTATCCCACTACCCCCCACTGAGGCAGCTCCCCCGTCTGACTGCGAACCTGACAAAAGAGACATTCTAGAAATGTCTAGAGCATGGCACAGATAGGACACATGGAAAGACTTTCTTGAGAGTTTAATCAAAAGTTGGGCTCTGTTTGTGTACAATTTGAAAAAGGGTGGTTATTGTGTTTTCAAATGTTTTTAGAATACTAATGAAATTACTTTTCAGCCATATGAACAAACCTGTGGATGAGAAGTTTTGTTTTAATTGCTAAAATAAGATTACTGAAATGGTTCACTTGTATGATATTCACTTTTATGATATTCCATGTAGTCGTTACTTAGTAGTTGTTGTGGAATACCGGTATTGTGTCAGTGTGAAACAGGATAAACCTTTGTAAATGTCTCCTTGAAAGTTTCTTTGAGTCAGGTTTTACTTAGCTTGAGTTGCATTTCCTGGTTGGTGTTAAAGTTTGAAATGAAACCTGGCCTGACCTCTTGAAACAATGCAGGCTTTTAATGTCCCCAGGGGAAGGCTGGGTGAGATAGGGGTGAGGTGGGGGGTGGGGTCCCAAGATCCAGGGCGTAGTGCAAGATGGTTGAGTTCAAGATGAAGCAAAGGCCTGATTTTACAACTCTACCACATGTCCTCTCACTCTGGATTTATCACCACCATCAAAAGATTCGGGGGGGGGGGCTAGAGCAGAACCAGGACAGATCCAGGACAGATCCAGGACAGATCCAGGACAGATCCAGGACAGATCCAGGACAGATCCAGGACAGATCCAGGACAGATCCAGGACAGAACCAGGACAGAACCAGTCTACCTGGACCACTGCCCTACTGGAGTGTGTAATGCGGAGCCATTCCCTGAGGTTGCACATTGAGATCAAGTGTGTGAAAGTGTGAAGGAAGCTGTTATACGGTGGCCATGCACTTGAAAGAGATGGTGACACATTTGGCAAATAAGACCAAGCTGGTATTAGTTAAGGAAAGTAATGGTCATTGTGTTTTCCTCATTAAAGGAAGACAGGCATTTCACACAGGTAAATCAATCAAATATATGGTTTTAATTCATGAGTGGAATTTCCAAAGACAAACAGATAAGTCTTGCTGAGGAGAATAGTATTTAAAGTAATAACTCTGTGACTTCATCAGTTAAATTATAAGTATGCAGTACCAATATAACCTGTCTCTGAGTGACGTTGTGCTTTACATCAAGAACCACAATGGAAATACGTTTTATTTAAAATTTATTTTGTCATCCTTGACAAATTAGTATTTTTCACTGCTATTTTGTAGAATAAATCAAAGCAAGTCAAATAATCTGTTATATGCTCAGCTGTTTTGTGATAAATTGCAAACCAGAGCAAGAAGTTAGCCATCTACTTTATTACTCATATGCAAAAATGCAGACAAAATATGCCACCATAAAGAGACCTTTTTAGTTTAGTTTACTAGTTTGAAATAGATAATATGAATGAAGTTACCCATTTTAATCAGTCAAAATAAACTATATTATATCGAATTGTTAAACCTTTAATTTCCTTGCTGCATAAAAAACATTGTGTGAGTTGAACATTAAAGGGTTAAAGTACAAACAATTTCAGTTCTTACATGCTAGAATATTTAGTAGTGAAATTAAGCTTACTGATGTATTTTTGCTGGTCAGTTCATTCTAGCCACATTTTGATACTTTTTCATTTTACTATTATCAAACCAGGCAAGTTGACTAAGAACAAATTCTTATTTCTAGCAATAGCCTGGGGGTATAGTATTACATTACATTACAAGCTTCAGTATATGAGTGTTCCTTAAAGAACACTAAACATAGCAATGTGGTGTCACAGAATAATCTGTTGGACACTTTACCAACATTCGCGTCGAGTAAGAACCCCTCACTGTTCCCGAGATACCAGGGTCTTCTTGGTATTAACATTCAGTTTTAATCCTTTTGGCGGGAGCCGAGCGAACCTATTGTGTGTATACAGTATAACAATGTCGTAGGAGCCTTCAGAGTTGACAGCATTTAAATCTCACACCATTTAAATGGTAATCCTATTGGGATTTACAGGTCTTCCATTCAACATTCAGAAGATCTGGGTGAGGTTTATCCTCCTATACATTCCTCCTCCTCTGGCTAATTACCTCTAGTATCGCAACCTGGGTTCTGAAAGACCACTCTACTTCTTAGAGTCGGCTTATATAGCAGGGCTGGACACATTCTTCACAGCTTCTCTATAACAGGATTCCCTTTCAAATGAAGATATCAGCACTCAGTAAATGGTCAAATAATTGATGTGTGTTCTCTTTTTGGCAAAACATCTTTTTTACTTCTTATTAAAGGTGTAAAATATGCTATCAGCAGTTTCAGTAAATTTAGGCTAATCTCATTCATTAATAATTGAGAAAAAAATAATACATTTTTGCCTCAATAATACTGAGGCAAAAAAGTGATGGTACAATATGAGTTGTAAGGTAAAAGTGTATAATGTCCGCAACACTGTTTTAAGCTCCCATATTTAAGTATGAGTTTAGTATGAGTTGTATAAATTACGAAGAGGTTGCACACCTGCCCCTTAGTTGAGGTGCAAGTGATAGATATAGTATATAAAAATAGAGAGAGTCTCCGCACACTCATAATCAGTGCCAAGAGTGATATTCATTTGAGCTTTCGGTTGTTCGACCTTGGTCAGAAAACAGTGTAATGTAGTATGAGTTGTTACCATATTCTTTATTATGATTGAGACATCTGCATCCATGGAGCTCTCTTATATAATGAGTTAGTCTATGGACAGTGTTTTGAGCATTTATCACTTCCCATACCTGAACAATCCTATATGGGAGATGATTCACAGCCAACAGTAATTAAGAGTTACCTCACAAAGCAGCTAAGGTTAATATGGGTTTAGGAGCTAGCATTAACTAGTCCCACTCTAGTCAGAATATAACAGTGTCGCTAGATCACTGACTCTGTTCTAGTCCATGTGTAAAAGGTAAGAGTGGGAGACGGTGACGTCTTGCAATCTCATAATGTGATCTGTCTTCCTCCTGGTGCTTCCGTTGCTTTTAGGTTAGAGACGCACCATTTTGAATCCTTGTGTTATTGCTGAATGATCAACAGAAATGTGGATTTGTTGTCTTGTTAACTGATATATAATTATTAGGAATCTGAGCCTGTGAGAGTAGGTTAGATGTTTGGTTCTTGTTGTCTCAGCCAGGCTAAAGATCAGCACACGACCACATTCCAAACTGGAGTCAGCCTGCTTCACGGGTCTATTCACTGTAACCATGGCGTCAACCCATCTGTTC
The DNA here is from genome assembly GCA_016801145.1 of Umbra pygmaea. NCBI lineage: Eukaryota > Metazoa > Chordata > Actinopteri > Esociformes > Umbridae > Umbra > Umbra pygmaea. Next base: position 39,451 of record JACXGM010002015.1, on the reverse strand, counting down.
AGAGCCTTTCTGAAGGGGGTAGTGCAGGGAGGAAGGCTGTGAGTGTGGGTGTTTGGGTTTTCTACAGGGTTTGGTGGATAGGACTAACTGTGGACAACTACGAATTTACTTTCCCATTTTTCTGCCTTTATATTCAGTTTTATTATCTAGCCTGAATATATTATGCCAGTTAAGATTTTAAAAAGCTTTTAAAAGAAATGTTATCTATTTAGGATCCTGGTCTGAAAATTGGGCAGTTTCTTTGGTGGTAAAAAAACGAAGAATGTCAGGACTCCCTAGAGTTATGTAGGTCTTTAATTAAAGCACCATCTCCCTTTGATCCTAAGTCTAAACTATACACACACACAGAGAGGAACGTACCCATACACACTAGAACATACCCACACACACACACACAGGAACGTACCCATACACACTAGAACATACCCACACACACAAGAATGTGCAGTGGAATGTACAGTACCCACACACAGGCATATATTGTACCAGGATTGTGAATGTATGCATTGTGGCCAGCCTGTTTTGCCTTTGGTGGTACTGGCCAACACCCAATGGCTACTGGCCCCGCCTCATGGCTACCAGCCACACCCTCATGGTTATTGGCCAACCGTAAATCGCAGCACTGTATATTCAAGGTACTATTTCTGAACGTGCTTTGTGGAAGGCTTCTAGTTCTGGTTTGTCTTCTTTCTCAAACGCAACACCTCGTTCTAGCTTTTCTCCCCAGTTATCCAAAAAATGTGTTCCAAATTACTGCCCTCACTTAGCCCTGTCTTTTGAGTTTTACACAATGTGAAATGCTCAGCGAAAATGTAGAGGGTCTGCACTGTGTTTATCTTTGAAGGAAGACAGTTGTGAGTATGAACATAATTAACAATTGGTCTGATATACAGTACTGGATATAATACATAAGTTTGAACTACACAAAATCCATTGTTACAAATTCCAGAATGTTATGTTCACAGTGAGAGTAGTTCACCGTTTGCAGGCTTGCATTTTAATGTGTCATGATAAAGGAGGTCTGGTAATCTTTGCTGTAAATAGTTGATGTGATGGTGAAACTCCTTCTGAGCAGGCATTTTTGAAGGAGCAGTTTGTAGAATTTCCCACCATTGAGAAGAGAACAACTTTTTCTTTTTTACCACCTGTAAAATGACAATTTTCTTATTTAAAAATATGAAAAAGCTATTTAGATGGGACAATGATTTCCTACACTATGAAGTGCATATCTGCAATGAGGAATTGCAAAGTAAATGACTGAGTTTTACTTCCACAGTGTTTGTCAATGGGCACTTGCCGGTCCGCCTTTGATATAAATTATGCATTTTAAGCTGTGCTTTTGTGAATAAGGAAGCACTGCAATGTGTAGGGAATCATTGTCCCATCTAATTCGCTTTTTGATTTTAATTTTCTATGTCAAGAAATACAGTTTTTACAGTGTTTTGGAAGGTGGTCTGGGAAAGAGAACGAGGTGATGTTCTATCTAAAACATAAATCTACAAATAGTGTATTTTTCTACTACCTGTTAAGATCCTACATTTACCATGGAGAAGTTGCTCTTTATTTAGGCTATTTTGTCATTGATGTTCATTAGTATGTTGTGGCAAGTTCGTGTTCAGTCGTCAGTTCTAACCAGCCGTTGTGTCTGTTCTGTCAGATGATGGAGCTGACCCACGTGTTTGCCTCATCTGTGGAGACCGCGCTACAGGTCTGCACTACGGCATCATCTCCTGTGAAGGCTGCAAGGGCTTCTTCAAGCGCAGCATCTGCAACAAGCGCGTGTACCGCTGCAGCCGCGACAAGAACTGTGAGATGTCACGCAAGCAGCGTAACCGCTGCCAGTACTGCCGTCTGCTCAAGTGTCTACAGATGGGAATGAACCGCAAAGGTAAGGGAGCGAACGGCCAGATAAGAGACGCACGCATGCAGGTCAGATGCCGCTAAATTTACCAAAGATGTTCCAGATTCACAGTTTCGGTTGATGAGTTTCAAGGGTTGTTTTGGGGGAGACTTCAGTCAACTGGCCCTTTTACACATTTACATAAAATGGGCAACTGTCTCAAATAATTATCTTAAAGATACACTTCGTGGTTTTGACAACACACATTTTTTTTACTACATACTGTATGTCATGTATATCCTAATATGTACTCAATGTAATCAAAACACATAATTTTAAAACGTGTCATGTCATTGCTAGCTGGGGTATGATACTGATACTATATGTATAGTCTATGCACATGCATAAAATATTTTTTATATGCATCATGCTGATCAGGGTTCATATCCTGGATGTGGTATTCCTGCTACCTGGGGTAGTTGGGTACGTAGTCAGAAACAATCACCTTGCCTCATTGCTCTCCAGCAACTTTTTAAGGAAAACGCCTGGACATTTAATCATGTTTGTATAGTTGGAAAATGTGTAAACCTACATCATCATAGTCAGTGTTTCGAGCCTGACTATGGGTTCTCTGACTTTCCTGGACCTCCAGCACAAGGCAGCGCAAATTGGCTTAGCGCTGCCTGGGATTTGGGTAAAATAAATCAGATTATCTATCCTGTCACGTCGCTCTCCAGCAACTCCTTCTGTAAATTAAATTGTGTAAGTATGGTTGGTGAGTGTAATCATCCTGCGAATAGTCTGACTAAAGTCTTCCGTGTTGGATGAGCAGTGCAAAAAGATTTGGCGGCGCGGCGACATGTGGTTGGATGAACTATCCCACAGATAGTTGCTGAGCTGCTGACAAGGCAGGGTTAGTGGGAATTGGGAGAGAAGAAAACGGGGGAAAAATCCCATAAAAATGACATCTACCGTAAATAAAACACTTCCAGACCAAAATATGGGTTTTTATAAAAAATAAAAAAGGGTTGGCTGCAAATGTTCCGGAATGCATCTTTAATGAAGTAGCAGTTGATGAATCTGCTCTTCGTCACTTGTTTCCAAGGCAACATACTTACACAAAAAACAGCAACGGAATGTTGTAACTGTTCCTTTCCCAGATGTTAGACTCACAATATGGCGTTCTGTTGTGTTTGTCATTTTAATTACGTGCAGCAGACTTAACTTTTATTGTCAGCCCTAGCTATATGTAAACAGATTTCAGAACAATAACACTACAGTGTTTATTAACATATGCCCTGGGTCTGTAATAGAAAAACCTTATTAGGCCACTGTAACACTAACGGATCCATTAGCTCTCTGTTTATGTAGCTAGTGCCCTCTGCTGGATTGCCAGTGTAACTCCATGTACACACTGTTCTGGATGGTCTTTGTTGGCACAGTCAGAAGCCACCAGGTAGAGACACAGCACCATGATGAGGAATTGGACTGAGCATTTTGTTTGTGTAAAATACGTTTTATGATTTGTTTATTGTATTCTATTTTTGAATATAAGGGTATGTGAATATAGTATGTATTTGTATGTGTTGTAATGTATGTCTAGTGACCCAATAAATATTGGAACAGTAAAGTCAAAATTGCTATGTTTTTCTGTACACACATGACAACTGATTAAAAGGTGAATATTTTTCCAACTAAGAATAACACCCCCCCCCAAAAAATAGGAACAAG
>JACXGM010002015.1:0-35780 GCA_016801145.1 Umbra pygmaea | reverse complement strand
CACTGCCCGGGATTTGGGTTGGATAAATCAGATTAGCTGTCCTGTCAAGTCGCTCTCCAAAAAAAAAACTTATTTAATCACAAATCCTTTGGATGCAATAACAGCCTGCAATCCTTTGACATCTGTAACTATAGATGGGGACTGTTTGAATGTTGTCACCAGTAGTGGCATAAAGTAACTCAACATCAATGTGAAAGACTGATGGAGAGCATGCCAAGACACAGGAAAGACAAATATTATTATTATTATTACACCAAATATTGATTTCCGAACTCTTCCTAAATTAACACATTCGTATTATGTCGTTTAAAATTAAAACAAACTTACTATGCATTATTTGAGGTCTGAGAACATTGCGTCTTTTTTTGTTACTTTGACCAGTTGTCATTTTCTGTAAGTAAATGCTGTGAATGACAATATCTTTATTTAGAATTTGTGAAAAATGTTGTCAGTTCTTTTTGGAATAAAATGAAAATGTTAATTTTACCCAGACACATACTGATCAATAGTAAAACCTGATACGTTTTATTCTATTTTTATTTATGCAGCTGTATACAGTGATTTTCAAAGGTCTTAGGCACCCTAGATATTGTTTGACTCATTTAGTTGTAATAATACATTCTTGTGTTCTACATTAATGTGTCAGTAGAAGCTATGTATGTATTTCCAATCCTTAATTTGCCATAAAATGCAATGCTAGAGAGAAATATTTATACTTTTGTTAAAGAAAGTAACATTCTGTAATAGACCACATTTCAGACCTGATTACCTTTTAGGTATATAGGCCAGTGCATGGTGACACAATGATAACAAACGGGTATGCCAATGATCAATGATATAATGCACTAATAGAACTAACCTGATTAACTGAAATAGACATGGGTGTGGAAGGAATTAAACTAAGTTAAGGACAATCAAACTAAAAGGTTAGGGTGTGACACGTGACATTTTTGTGTAGTTAATTTGAAATTTTACTGTTTTCTGCTCTACAGTATAAGTTTAATATTTAGGAACTTTCATTTCTATATTTTTGAAAGCATCTTTTGTTTATAGATGTTTTTGTACAGGTGCCTGAGACTTGCTTATTACTCTATGTATATGTTTTGTGTATACTTACTTGTTGCGTATTTGTATAGTTAATGTAGTCTTGTGTATTTCATGTGTTGTGTATACCCTCCACCATACACTGTGTTCTATGTGTTTTTCAGCAATCAGGGAGGATGGGATGCCAGGAGGACGAAACAAAAGCATTGGGCCTGTTCAGGTAAATACAAACTACTATAGCTGTCAAACGGGACAGTTTGCACATCTGAAACCTCTTCCCTTTCAATTGAATAGTGTTACAATTTATATGTAAAAAATACTAGAACGTTCTATTATTCCGTGTAGAAGTTAAATATTTATGGTGTCAAAACATTACATGGAGAACTTGACGTGCTTTTCGAATAGAAATTAGAAAAATATGGCTTACGGTCATCTTGTCATTGCTTTGCCAAAGGCTTTGTTGATGATGTTCTCATAAGGGTATATGAGGTGGCTTGGACAACCATGGATGTTTATATGTTATTGTTGTTCACGTGTATATGTGCAGTTTATCCTTTATTGAGCAAGTTGGCCTAGGATAATTAAAACCATGGACAACAGTACTATGCTAATGGTTTAGATGCATTACTATTAATATTAGATTAATTGTTAAGGCTTTCAAGTACACATTGGAATTAATTATCACAGTTAATGAATTTGTAAATGACTTAAAGGAACACTCCAGACCCCTGAACAGCTCAAAACTCTTGTGCTGGTCATGTTTCCGACATGACAGTCACTAACACCTCAGCGCATTCACTTCACCATTTTTAGTGTCCATGAGTTCACACAGTGATGTCACATCAACATTTTCGAAACAATGAACTGTTAATTTTCAATCGAGTCAATCTTTGAATCGAGTCAATTGGAGAACCAAACTGGACAAATAAAGATCAGGAAATCGATGAAACGCCTCTAGCAGTAGTATGGAAAATGTTGCAGTGCAAAATTCCAAACACTTACGGTGGCCGAGTTGGGAATTGCGAAACGCGCTGAGAAGGTGTTTTCAGTGACTGTGGTTTGGGAAACATGACCGGCACAACGAGTTTGAGCTGTTTAGGTGTCTGGAGTGATCCTCTAACATCCCTCTCTCTTGTTGTCCGTCAGATCACAGATGAGGAGATCGATCGGATCATGTCAGGACAGGAGTTTAAGGAAGAAGCCAGTCTGCCAGACCACACCTGGAGCAACAATGGCGACTGCAGTGACCACAGCTCTCCTAGCAACGGTGCATCCGAGGGCAACCAGCCCTCACCTGCTTCCACTCTGTCGTCCAGGTGAGTTAGTCGTTTGTCTACGGAGTGCTTGACATTGTTCAAAAACAAATACCAACACACATAGTGGTATATTTGTGATTGTTTTTGATTTCAGATTTTATAAACATACATTTTAGCTTTAAATTTGTCCTCCAATGTTACATGAAAATGATTATGCAGAAAAATATTACAACAGTTGAATTTTTTATACCAGTTCATTATTTCTCATTCTTCTCTGAAAATAATTCATTACCTTGTGGAAATTCTGTAAAATAAGTAATTTCCTTAATGGTCTGAGCATAAATATATGCCTTCTAACTTTGAGGTTTTACATTTTGAAAAGGTTGTTATAAATCCATGTCAGTGGAGGATGATATTAATGTCTGGACCTGAGCCTAGTGTCAGATGCCATTCCATTTACTCTATTTCAACAATTAATATGAGCCCGTTTTCCTCAATGAATTTCCTCCACTGATCCATATAATGTACTTGTGGGTTAAGATCACTTGCCACACATGCTCCATTATGATTTTTGCGATGGGGGTTCTAGCCCAGCCTGTGCCCTTCCTCTCTGTCTCCCCCTACCAGCCTGTGCCCTTTCTCTCTGTCTCCCCCTACCTGTCTCCCTGGCTTTTGCTTTCTCCTATAGTCAATATAAATTAATAATGAAAAATGCCTATATGAAAAAATCTATATTTTTTAAGATTTGTGTAAGATTTTAAAAAGATATGCTTTTAAATGTCATTTAATACTTTAAATAAAACCCTGAAAACTGGGATATTGCTTCAGTACGCATTAAGGAGACCGCAATAGTGAAGAACATTCTGGTATTAATATAATCATTCATTAAAGGCAAAAAAAAAACCAATATTTCAATAATTTTCAGTTTGAATTTGGGAGTTTTCCCAAATGAATCAAATTTATGCATGTTGTTGACACATCGGAGTGAAAACGCACCAGCACGTCACCAGGCCGTGAGTGGTCAGCAGTTAGTCTTTCTGAGATAATTAGTCACGATGCCAAAGCAGGGGTTAGCTCCGGATATTACTGTAATGTTAAGTAATTTACAGCCCCTGGTTTTGTAATAACTCATTGATAACATTTTGCCGGCACTTATTTAAAGAGTTGGCTACAGAAAGAATGCAATTCATTCAGACTAAAAAGCAATATCTGTAGTTTGAATTCCACCCGTTATCTTCTCCTGGACACATGCATAGTGTCTACTGTATCTGCAAGCCGCAAGGCCAAACGCTGTCTGCTCAGTGTGGTAGTAAGGTATTTACCGGTATATATGTGAAATATCTTTTTCAACCATTTTAGAAATGCACAAAAATGCTTACTTACCATGTCCAATGTCAACAACAGAAGCGCATTTGAGAAACCAGAACAGCTTTATTTATGGCATCAAAAGGTATCGATTTCATGTTTCGAGTTACCACTTGACCGTTGTTGTTTTCTGTCCAGTCGCTCTATTGATATGAATGGTGGCTACACGGCTGCTCTCAGGGACCAATATATCAACACACCCATGAACAACCCCTACCAGCTGCTGCCTCACCTCTTCAGCTACGCTGCCCAGTCTGGACTGCTGGCCCCCCAGCCCCGCAGCCTCTACCCCCAGACACACCCCCTGGTGCAGCAGTTGGTGGCTGCAGAGGAACTGGCTCCACTGGCCACCCCCATGCTGATCGAAGACGGGTGAGGAGGAGTCAGTTAAGCAGACATCTGTTCAGAAATGGGTTTTAGTCACCCGTGTGTTTTACAGCCTACAAATTGTGACCACGTGGCACGGTCAACTGGACCTCGTGGCCTGGTACCACCCTGTAATCCCTTTATATTTACAGCCTGTTTACTCTGTGTCAGGTACAAGGTGACCCAGGTGGAGCTGTTTGCACTACTGTGTCGTCTGGCCGACGAACTTCTCTTCCGTCAGATCTCCTGGATCAAGAAGCTGCCATTCTTCTGTGAGCTGTCCATCGAGGACTACACCTGCCTGCTCAGCGCCACCTGGCAGGAACTCATCCTGCTCTCCTGCCTCACCATTTACAGTGCCCAGATTTTTGGAGACCTTGCGGACGTCACCACCAAGTACACGCCTTCTGATGATGAACTGCAAGGGTGAGGACTGCCAGGATGTTTACAGACTAGGGTTAGCTATACCCAGCTTCCATGTTTTAGTATCAGGATGGTTACAGGCACTAGGGTTAACTACTGTATAAACAGCGGTGTCATTGCAAGGATGGTTACAGACATTAGGGTTAGCTATAAACAATTTGAATGTTTCAGTGTCAGGATGGTTACAGATACTAGGGTTAGCTATTCCCAGTTGCCATGCTTCAGTGTCAGGATGGTTACAAACACTAGGATTACCTATACCCAGCTTCAATGTTTCAGTGCCAGTGTCAAGATGGTTACAGACACTAAGGTTAGCTAGTCCCAGTTGCCATGTTTCAGTGTCAGGGTGGTTACTGGTACTAGGGTTAGCTATACCCAGGTTCCATGTTGCACTGTCTGTGTCAGTATGGTTACAGAAACTAGGGTTAGCTATCAAATCTTTCCATGATTCAGTGTCAGTATGGTTACAGACACTAGGTTTAGCTACACCCAGCTTCCATGTTTCAGTGACAGTGTCAGGATGGTAACAGACACAAGGGTTAGCTATTAACAACTTCCATGTTTCAGAGTCAGGATGGTTACAGACACTAGGGTTAACTATAAACAGCTTTTTGGTTTCAGTGGCAGTGTCACGATGGTTACAGACACTAGGGTTAGCTATTAACAACTTCCATGTTTCAGAGTCAGGATGGTTACAGACACTAGGGTTAGCTATAAACAGCTCTTTTGTTTCAGTGTCAAGATGGTTACAGACACTAGGGTTAACTATACCCAGCTGCCTTATTTTATTGAAAATTTCAGGATGGTTACAGACACAAGGGTTGGCTATAAACAGCTGCCATGTTTCATTGTCCATGTCAGGATGGTTTCAGACATGAAGGTTAGCTACGCCTAGCTTCCATGTTCCAGTGGCAGTGTCGGAATGGTTTAAGACACTAGGGTTATCTATAACTAGCTTCAATGTTTCAGTGTCAGGATGGTTACAGACACTAGGGTTAGCTATAAACAGCTCTTTTGTTTCAGTGTCAAGATGGTTACAGACACTAGGGTTAGCTACGCCCAGTTTCCTTGTTTCAGTGGCAGTGTCAAGATGGTTACAGACACCTGGGTTAACTATACCCAGCTGCCTTGTTTTATTGAAAATTTCAGGATGGTTACAGACACAAGGGTTGGCTATAAACAGCTGCCATGTTTCAGTGTCCATGTCAGGATGGTTTCAGACATCAGGGTTAGCTACGCCTACCTTCCATGTTCCAGTGTCAGTGTCACAATTGTTACAGACACTAGGGTTAGCTATAATCAGCCGCCATATCTCAGTGTCAGGATGATTACGGAATTATTTTATTTTTAAAAATCTGTCAAAAATCACCTCACCCGGACAAATAAATGAAAATTACATTGTGTGTTTTTAACCAGGTATTCTTGTAGTTTGGTGTGAGGTGTTGTGGCACTAAAGAAAATGTTCAGCTATATTTCCACATTCAGGTTTTTAAGTTTAAAGACTCGGGTATTGTTACTAATACATTATGCTGTAGTTGGTTTGGATATGTGCCTGTAAACTGGCCCGTGACTGTGGCTAGTACGGCCTGGTCCAATATGAAATACAGCTCTGTCCCAGATTGGCCATACCGCGGGGGCTTAGGTGTGTGTGTAAATCAAACAAGAATTATCTCACCTTATGGCAGACTTGCTTCTAATTTTCTTCTGTATTCATGGCTGGTCAGTGTTGTAATGTCTTATTAGCTGGTATTTTGCCAGTACAAGGAGAAGATGTCTGATCTACTATGACAGCGCTAAACAGTGTGTAGGCACTTGCACTAAAGATATTAGTTAGGGAGTTGTAAGGGGAGCTGTAACGGGAAGTATGGAGATTGATGGGTTGACTTACCTTGTTTGACATGTTTAAGTACCTGCTCTTTAAAGCAAGGAAGGAAATGTTTAGTCAGTGAGATTAATAGCCTTAATCACCCGGACCGGTCCATGAATAATCTACTTCTACTGTGTTATTTAACCTTTTAAGTCATCTTCTTTGTAGGTCATCAATCAAATCACATTATCATTCATCTGTTTTCAGCTTGAGTAGCTGTGTGTATGACGGCTTATAGTCTCTGTGATGTTGTGTGTGTGTGTGTGTATGAGTGTGTGTGGCACATCTCACTATGTTTTTGTTTGCATCCCCCAGGTTCAGTGAGGACGGGATGGAGGTGATGGAGAGGCTGATCTATCTGTTCCGTAAGTTCCACCAGTTGAAGGTCAGCAATGAGGAGTATGTCTGCATGAAAGCCATCAACTTTCTCAACCAAGGTAATGCACGAGTGCACAGAAAGACACAAGTCCGTGTGTCCATGTTTGCCTTTAACATGTCTCTGCTTCATATGTCTGTTTTTAACATGTCTCTCCTCCATATGTCTGTCTGTAACTTCTCTCCTCCATACGTCTGTTTTTAAAATGTCTCTCTTTCAAACGTTTCTACATGTCTTGCTCTCCTGCAGATATCCGCGGTTTAACTAACGTCTCCCAGTTGGAGCAGCTAAACAAGCGCTACTGGTACGTGTGTCAGGACTACACTGAGTTCAAATACCCTGACCAGCCAAAACGCTTCCCTGAGATCATGATGTGTCTTCCAGAGATCCGCTTCATGGCCGGTAAGTTGGGGAAGAAGGATTGGCAGAGGGATTATTTTGACCAGTTGTGAAATTAACATAAAAATATTGTTGGGGCAGACATCATACCAACATTTGATTTTTGCTATTAGCCGATTAAACTAGACGGCAGTTGAGATGTATTGCGCTTCGACATAAAACATTCTGTGGTTAGACACCGCATTTTTTGAATGCTTATCTAAGTTTCAGTCTGCCAGTATCACAGTTCATTTCCATTATAGTTTAGTTTAATCTGAATGCCGTCTTTCACAGAATGTACTTCGGTCGCACATTGTCGCCTAGTATTCAATAACCCTAACCCTGAACCATTGAGTTTACGCAAAACAAACACAGCCAAAAAGTAATCGACTTTGCTAGCCCTTCTGCTTTTTTTTGCTATAAAGGAAGCTGCGAAAATCTGTGCTAGGGAGGTAGATGCCTTACTCAGACAATTTACCAAAGTAACAACAAAAGGAACTTTTATTTCTAAAGCTAAAATGTTAGGTAACACGAGGGACACATTTTACTGCAAAAGATTACCATCTCCTGGATGGTGGCGGAGCTGCAACCACTTAAATATGGCGTAAAAATATGAAGGTGACATTTAAAGTTTTATTTTGCACTCATACCCTGTAAAACATGTTTTATTTTCCAGGAAAGCTGGTAAACGTTCCCTTGGAACAGCTCCCCCTATTGTTCAAAGCCGTCTTGCACTCCTCCAAATCCAGCCTCATCAGCTACAGGACAGGAAGTCCCCCTTGTCTGACCACTATCGGCCCCTCTCCTGGGAATTAAGACTCTGACCCCGGGATTGCCCCTTTACTCAGCTCTCGTCTGCTGGGTGGGGCACAGGTCTGGTCCCCCTTTCTGTGAATGTGACAAGCAGCTAGTTTTTTAAAAACATTTTTTTTCTCTATATATTTATTAAATGACAGAGCTGAATGTATGCTGATTTACACTGTGCACATGCTTCTGTACAAACTTAATGCACATGGATGTTTTGGTCTGTGGAGTTTACAAGTGTGTATCCGATTGCTCATCGTGTCGGAGTTGCCATTGTTAGAACTAGATTTTAAAGATTTATTTTATTCGAATGGGGGGCGGATAAAATGTGTGTTTCAAGACTACCTCAGGAAGATGTTGTTGCTATTTTTAGGTACCCTTTTCTTGCTGTTTTGATATGACGAGTTGCCCAGTCTATATCAAATAACTAAATGGTTATCAAGGCAGGGTTTCATATTAACTTTAACCAAAGACAGAAAAGCATCAAACAAATGATTCTTCTGAATTTCTTACTACAGTATTTTCATACTTTTGGTATTATTTTGTAGTTACGAATCTCTTATACACAAACCATCATCCAAGAAATGGGATGATCACATTAGAAATCAGCTGGCTTGAGCTGATTTCTGGAGCCTTGGATGCAGTTAGAGAACATTCGTAGACATTCAGTCAGGAGACATTTAGGGTGCGTTTACATTAAGAGAGTTTACAGCCACATATACTAGACCTCTCGTGAAAAGCTTGAGATGAGATTAAATTAATTTTTACATTGGCATGTCTCGAGATGGCAATTGCGCGTTTGTGGGTGTGTCATGAAATGTCCTTGAGACGTCCCGAGCTGGGTGCATAAACGGAAACCAGACCAGCCCATTGACCTACACGTTAAGGTTTTCCCCGCGATACACATTTCTGTAGATGTTCCTGAACAATTGTATTTACGTTCGCAAAGCCCCAGGTGGGCTCTTTTGAACTCCTCCGTACGCTACCTTGGGAGGTCGCGTGAAATCAAGCGGCTAATTGAGAGAGACCCGCAAGTTTACACAATACAATTTTACCTCGTCTCTAGCTTTTCTCAAGAGGTCTAGTATACATGGCTGAAAGCTCTCGTAATGTGAACGCACTCTTAAGATTGTGAGATCTTGATAGAAAACAACTATACGGGTATTTTCTACAATCATATAATGAAGAACAGGGCCTGGAGATGTTTGTTTATTAACTTTGTTTTTGTTGTTGCCCAAAGTGTTATGCAAATCTGTTCAAATTTAACTAATTGTTGTCAGTGAAGGCCCGGATATGAAATGAATAAATCTGTGGCGGAGGCAGAGGGAAAACCTTTGTGTTGATGGTTCCCCTTCTAATGCATAATGCAGAGACAGCACAAATGAGGGCTTAACTGACTTCATTATTCCTGCAGATATACACAGCATCCAGTCTTTCACCCCTGCACTGGTTCTTCCTGGGTTAACCCTGGGCGTCAGCACGTGCTCACTGGTGTGGCAGGAAAGAGATGCTGGCTAATAATTTGACCTTTTATTATTTTTTAGTTGGTGTTAGGTTTGATTCTGAATGCTCAGGGTTTGAGTTCGGTTCTGAATGCTCAAGTTTTGGGCTCGGTTCTCAATGCTCAGGCAATGTTTTGACAGCAACACAAACGGCGGAGATTTTAGGGGCATATCTGCACTGGGTCGAGGGAACATAATTTCAGACAGTTATGCACATTGTTTAAAGAAGCCATACAGATAAATAGCTTCTTGATTTCGTAAGTATGAGATGATGATGTCAACAACAGCAACTGGTTGACACTTGGGGAAAAATGCAGTCCTTGCAACAACTGTGTTTTTTTCACGCTGTGTTGAAGCAGGACACACTGTTAGACCCGGGCAACGTGCCCAGCCTGCTTGCTCCTCTCTCTCAGGTCCCCTGGACCTGTATATAAACAGGGTAAAGTGAGTTATCTAGTGCATTCAGGAGATAATCAGGAGTCACTAATATACATGTAGGGTTTGTAGTTGTAGGATTCTGGACATTGTAGGTCCTTTTAGAACGTTTTTTGTTTCATTTTTTAAGATATTTCTTTTTTGTGGATGTGGTTTTAAGGGCATGTTTTAAGACTTGCAAAACAGATTTCACTAGTAGACTAATAAGTCTATTTGGGTGTTGAGCTTATTTGACTGAAGGTGATTTTCGACTCTGGCCAGAGAAAATCAGTAAAGCCCCAGATGTCTTAACCAAGATAAGTTTGCAAAATCAGGGACTTTCAATAAATTTCCTATTTCCCCAAAATTCTTCATTGGAGGATTTCTAGAATTAGGAGGGAATAAGCAGAAAAAAAACAAGTGTAGAAGTAGGATTTCTGGAGGAGGGAATTTACTGAACTTAACTGGGTTTATGTAGACTTAAAAAAAATAAAGGTGGTCTTACTATTTTGTCCATCATCAGCAGGCTGTCTGTAATGCTGCCTTATTGTGCTACCTTAAAAGACCCTTTTCCATTATTCATGTTCACCAATGCAGTATTCCTTGTTTGATTAGATTAATTAGCCACCTTTCCGTGCTTTCATTTTTATATATATTTTTTAAAGTTGTTGGTCTTGTTCTTTATGCAGAATTTATTTTGCAGTGGAAAAGTCCTCTTTCTTTTCTCTCAGTTTGCCTTTTTGTAATTTCTTTTTGATGGAAGTTGGACATGATTCTACCAGCTCATTATCTTGTCTCTGCTGTAACTTTTGATGTCACAGCTCCAAAGGAATGTAGTGTTTATGGTATTGATATAGTACCATTCTATGATTTTACTATTGCTATTACAAAGAAATATAAGTGATTTGACAAATATAATGAGAACTGTAGTCAATGTATTAAAATAATCAGAGCTGCACTCAGTTAATCACCTAATGACAGACACCTGTGAAAATGGGAAATATGCATATTTAGGCATGATCTTTCCAAATACATAGCCATTGCTGTCTTGGCTACTATCCTTTAGGCCTGAAGTGGGACTCAGATATGTAATGAGTCCCACGCTGTTGCTTCCTTCCATCAGTAAACAACCCAGAGAGCGATAGTGATCTCGGGGATCGGCCAGTCACAGTGGAGACCCGGGACACACATTACCCCTAAACTCAGGGATCCGAAATTCTTAGGGGACTTGTGTGACCCTAGCCCACAGCTGCTGCCCCCATGTACTGTGACTATAGACCTGTAGTGGTTTTGTCGCATTGCTACCTCCCTGCCACAACTCCAGCGGTTAGCCACTGATCTTTTGAAATACATGTGTAACAAACTGATTATTATTCCTCTTCTTTTCTAAAATGTGTTTTTACAGATAATGGATGTCATTTGCAATTTACATACAGAAACTACCTCTTTTTTTGTGTCATCACGTTGCTTTGTATTTTCACACAGGTAGTGTGTTTTTAATAATATTTGTTCTTACTTCAGCCAGTTACCTCTCACTGTTACTTATTTTACATAAAAATGTTGCATCAATGCTGATCTCTGCTACCTCAGGACAAACTCAAACCGGCCTTTAATGGGGAGGAAACAGTTTGTCCACCTTGCCAGTTGACCATGAGTCGTCCAACAGCATTGTTGAATATGTAATTTACATCATTGATCATTGATCAATGAAAACTGATAACATCTGCTTCCTTATCAGCATTACCATACCAAAATATTTCAACAGGAGTATCAACTTTAATCACTTTTCTTTGTACAGTGTATTTCCAATCAATGAACTGTGTTGTTTCACTATATTGATTTTGTGTCGTTGTCAGGTATTAGAAGTGAAATTATCAGTATCATGTTTGATATTTAAAATGCTGCTTGTGAGTGATTATAAATTAGAATGTAACTTTGGCCATTTCCAGTTTTTTATAGGATTTTCCTTGTTTATTTTGACTGGTCAATGTTTTTTTATTGTTATAACAGTGTTACTGTTAATGGACAGAGGCTTCTCTTCTGACACACCATAATAAGACAGACCATAATAAAATGTCTAATGCAACTAGAAGAGCAGATACAGTATAATCATAGTACAGTAAATCTCTGGGAACAAGGTCTGGGGTTTCCAGTGAATCTGCACGACTGGGTATACAGGTAATACATTTGTATTTGTCATTTATTCTTTCATTGGAAAACCATCTCTCTTCTGCTCTTGTTACTTTAACTACCTGTGATGAATTTGATCCATACGTGTTAAACGCATGTTTAGAATGTGATAGGACTTGAAACCAAATAAATGTGAATGTTATGCAACTGTGAGACTGTTAATTGGAGCATTATTTAACAGATTGTGAAAAGCATGAATAGACTCCATCCTTCACTTACAGTTACACTTACACTATTCACTTACACTATTCACTTACACATCTTCACTTACAGTTACACTTACACTATTGCTCATAGGGTTACATACCCTGGTAGAATTTGTAAGATGTGTTCCATTCTTCTTGAAAACTTGAGTAATATGTCAAAACAGATTGATTTTGTTTGTAATAAGATTCTAATTAAACTGTAATGAATCATAGAAAGGCACAATCAAAAGTCACTAAGAACATTTTAGGCCCTTTATTTTCTCAGGTGGTAAAGCTGCCCATTCTACTTGGCAAAAAGCCTTTAGTTCCTATAAACTCCTGGGTTTTCTTGCATGAACTGAAAAATTCTCCTTTAAGTGGCTCAATGAAATTGAGGTCAGGAGACTGTGATGGCCACTCCAGAACCTTCACTTTTTTCTGGCCTATCCGCTGAAGGATTGGCCTTGTGTTTTGGATCATTGTCATGTTGGAAAATCCAAATTTGTCCCATGGACAGCCCCCCCCACATCAGAGATCCTTTTCCTCATAGGCCATGCTGACTCCTCTCCAAACATAGCTTTTATGGTTGTGACCATAAAATTCAATTTTGGTCTCATCACTCCAAATGAAGTTTTGAGGCTTATCTAGGTGCTGTTTGGCATATTTTAAGTGAGCTGTTTTGTGTCTTTGGTGGAGTAAGTTTTTTTTCTGGCAACTCAACCAGCCCATTTTGTTCAAGTACTTCCTTATTTTGCATCTTGAAACAGCCACACCACTTTTTTGCATTCAAGCCTGTATTTCAGCTAATGTTGTTTGTGGGATTTTCTTTGCATACCGACCAATTTATAGCAGTTGTTGCTGAATCCTTTTTTTGGTTTACCTGACCGTAAGTTGATATCAACAGGATCTCTAATTTTCCACTTCTTTATCCAAGTTTGAACAGTACTGATTGGAATTTTCAAATCTTTGGATACCTTTTTATATTATTTTCCTGATTTATGAAGATCTAGTATCGTAACTTTTCGCACAGGTCCTTTGACGGTTTATTTGCTTTCTTCATGGCTCAGCAAAATAGTGCAGCCCTGGATGAAATGTGCAGGGGTATCTCATGAGCTACAAAACACATTAATTACAATCAATCAAGTCACATATGTGGAAACTTACCCTCAATAGCCATTTAAACCTGTGTGTCAACTTGTATGTACATAATTTTATTAAGGCAATCATTCAAGGGCATGTAAACTTTTGTTCAGGGCCACTTGGGGGATTTAATTTACAATGATTTAACACACAATTATGTGATAATAAATGACTTCCCCTGACCACTATCCCTAAATAAACTTTTCTACATGTTCATTCATTTTTTTAGAAAATTGCCAATATTTTACAAATTCTACCAGGGTTATTTACGTTCACAACTGTATGTGTTCGATGCTTGTTAGATATCAAATGTAATCGTTGCTATCACTCTGTCTAGTAGTAACACACTTTAGTAGAACTGTACATGTACTATAACCAGGGCGTTGGAAGACAGACAGCGCATTTGGTATATGCCTTAGCAGCACGCCCTTGACCCAACACCCAGCGTAAGTTGTTATGTGATAGAGATACCCTATCAATCACTCACAAACATACGCAAACAAAATAAACATTCCTGCATGGCAATTCAGAAAGAAAAATATCTGTGTATAGACAACATGAATTATGATAAAGAGCAGGGATTACATTGTACTGAATCTCTTGTAGAACCCTAATTCTAAAACGAGGCAACACGGGAACAAGTCCTCGAACATTAAGCAACTTGTCTGTAATTGTACGCTGTCCTTAATATAGTAATTGAAAAGGAGGAGAGAAGAAACACAATGGTCACAGACACGGCCCTGTTAAGGTTATCTGAAGGTTGATTGATGGTTGCCAGTGGAGCTGCTGCTTGCGTGGTGTTCATGTTCCGGCCCAGGAGGACTGGGCTGCGGGTGGGGGCGGGGGGGACAATTATCCGCTCAAGGCTGAGCGAGGTGAGCCCAGGGGGCTCAGACAGGCTGTCCTCTGCTCTCCCCGACCGTATTCACTCCCTCATCCACTGACCTCTCCTATGAGGCTCAAGGCTGGGGGGGGTTATGGAGGTCCTTCCAATGAAGACTGATTGTAACGAGGTAACAACGGAATGTAGGGAGCGTTTCCTCATCGTGGACACCACTGAAAAACGTGCTGTATGTATGGTAGCAAGTCTGCTCAACATAAGCTTTAGCAAATTTTGCTAAAAAATGGGCCATGCGTGGAAAAAAATAATTCACACCAATGCAATCACAATTATCTAGTGTCAATACCACATTATTATAAGTAGTTTAATGTTTAGTGTGAGTGATGATTTAGGCATTAACATTCAGGTGAAACGTTCACAGGAGAGGGAAGATTTAATTTCAGACTCTGTTTTGTTAGAACCGCCATACCGGAAAGTGACCTTTGGAAATGACATCCTCTGAATCAGGTTCTCTTATCAGAACTAAAAGTCCAATTTCCTCTCTCTTTGATCACTGCCAAAGGTCTGATAAGCTCAGAGTAAGATCAGTGACTGAGGGAGGGCTACCGCTTTGATTGAGATATAAAGACGACCCCTGCACATTACAAATGAACACATGTTTTGCCAAGGGGCATCACCAAAACAAACGTTTGGTATTCATTTGTTAATGAATTGTTGACTGGGATAGAAAGAGCCACAAAACAACTAGAAACGGTGGGTGAAGAACTTGCTGGAAGAAAGGAGAAAAAGACAGTGATGGAGAGGTAGTTTGAGGATGATGGAAGATGGACAGCAAAACTGATAGATAAACAGTGGAACTGCACGGGTATCAGAGAACAAGGTTAGCGCCTCTGGAACTATGTCAGCTGGCGGTGCGTGTGGAATGGTTGGACTGTTATCAGCAGGCAGCAAGTCTGAAGTACGCCAGGGTCAAGGGGAACTGGATGAGAGGGCTCCCCCACGGAGAGGGGTGGTGGTGGGGATATGTGGTGGGGGGAAGAGGACCACACCTGGAGAAGGCACGCTTCAGAAATGTTTCAGAAAAGAAACCGGTTAGTAAGGCCATGTGGATGCTGACACGCCTTTATGTCAAGGCTGGAAGGGCCTTTAATCTGTATAAAGCTTGTCTGAGTGTTAAAGCGTACAAGAGGAAAACATTTAACCTGAAACAGTGTATACAAAAAACATGTCAAGATCATTCATAAATGAAAATATATTCTTTGTTCCCATCTGTTCACTCCATTTCCTGATTTCCAATTGGTGAATAAGGCCTTTATCACAGCAGCTACCAGCAGACTCAGGACAGCTGATATCGAGAGGCTGTAGTGTTTCCTTAGAAGACAACGGATGCCGTTCAAGTTGTTATTATGTTGCTGGCTCAATCGGATAATCTAGACAATAATACTTATTTACCTTAGTTCATGCAGAGAAATCAATGAAGACCCATGTCTCTTTTAGAGCTGAGGCCTGTATTGACACAATAAATAGAATTAACATATATAAAACACAAACAAAGAAAAACAATCACAACTTTTATACTGTCTGCAAGGCACTAAACTGCTAGCCTTGAGGTCACTTGAATATAACATTCTGTGCATCTGTGGGGAACTGCATTTTTCCCAGCTAATTTTCCTTGCTAGATAGTCTGAATCAGGGGTGTTCAGTTTTACCCTATGAGCATGGATGCTGACAGGAATCCCTGGGCCCGGTACAAAACTTCACATTTAGGCCCCCCTGCTAAAAACATATGACTGTGCAAAAAAAACTTTGGTCCCCCCTCAGGACTGGGGCCCGGGATGAAAATCCCAGTTGTCCCCCCCCGTCAGCGTCCCTGCCAACGACAGCCTGATGTTTTTCTGTTCTAACTTATCATTAATTGCACCCACCTGCTGTACTGGTTTACATCATCTGGCAGAGGAAACCTGCAGAGTGTGGAAGGCAAGATGGATTCATTGAAGTTTCAGGAAATCATAGGAGAAAACATCATGCCTGTGAGGAAGCTGAAGCTTGGGCGTCACTGGACCTTCCAACAGGACAATGATCCCAAGCATACCTCAAAGTCCACCAAGGCTTGGTTGTAGAAAAAGTTCTGGAAGATTCTACAGTGGCCATCACAGTGACCTGACCTAAACCCCAAAGAAAATCTCTGGTGGCATTTTGAAGAAGGCGAATGCTGCACGCAAACCTAAGAATATTACTGAACTGGAGGCCATCGCTCATAAGGAATGAACTAAGAATCCTCAGGATGCCAGAGGATGGGGTCTGGATATTCATCTAATTTGCAGTAGGTCATAACAGCAAAAGGGTGCTCTACTAAGTACTACATTTGCTTGCCATTAAGGGGTTGAATCGTTTTGAGACTTTTGCAGTTGAATTTGGGGAAACCACTGCATTTGTTGTGTTGAGCGATTTCAAATGCTTTGTTTGATTTGTTCATTTAAAAAATCTGAAAGTCTTTACATTTTGACAAATTGATTTGCAGTGGGGGTTGAATAATTTTGTTTGCAACTGTATACACGATATAGCCAAAAGTATGTATGTGGACACGACTACTTATTTTGCAGGAGGGATAATGGTCTGGGGCTGTTTATCAAGGTGTGGGTTAGGCTTAGTTACAGTGAAGAGTGATTTTACAGGATACAAAGACATTTTAGACAATTGGGTGCTTCCAACATTGTGGCAAAAGTTTGGGGAAGGTTCTTTCCTGTTCCAGCATGACTGTGTCCCTGTGCACAAAGCAGGGTCCATAAAGATGTTTCAACAGGTTTGGTGTGGAGGAACTGAAGTGACAGAGCCCTGACATCAACACCATTGAACACCTTTGGGATGAACTGGAATGGCGATTGCCGGTCCAAAATCTCCACCTGACCTCATTAATGCTCTTTTGACTGAATGGTCACAAATTGCCTCAGACACACTCCAAGATTTAGTGGAAAGCCTTCCCAGAGGAGGTGCAGCTTTCATTTCAGCAAAGGGGGGGGGGGGGGGGGGCAGCTCCTTATTTAAATGCCTGTGGTTTTGGAATGCAATGTCCAACAAGCTCATATGGGTATGGTGATCAGGTGTCCACATACTTCTGGCTATATAGTGTATGTTTTGCATTTTCCATTATTCTACCTTGATTGAGCACACAGGTCCCAGCTGCCACAATGATAGACAATAGCACTATAAGGCATGGCAAATAGTATTGGATAACTACCCCACCAAATCCGACCGGTGGCTATGCTTTGCCCTCCATGGGACTCTGGCTATATTATAATTCTTTAACATGGAATACACCCTCAGCTCTAACCCAGTCCACCCAGAATATATTGAACTTTATAAAAAATTCAAGGGAATAAACAGACTACAGTGCGTAGCACAAGTATTCACCACCCTGGACTTTTCCACATTTTGTAGTGTGACAACTTGGAATGAAATAGGATTGTATTGGGATTTTTACCACTAGTTTTACACAACATACTGAACACTTTGAAGTTGCTAAATAATTTGTGTGACACAAAATTTAAATAAAAAAGACAATTGTTGGTTTCTTAAGTATTCACCCCCCTGGCTATGATACCCCCGAATAGCTCTGGTGCTGCCATGTGCTCTGAACTCATAATTATGTGGAATCCACCTGTGTACATTTTCTATATTTTGCACCTTCAAAGTGTTCGCTATGTTGTGTAAATGAAATGGTGCAAATCCCTTTTGATTCCAGGTTGTCACACTACAAAATGTGGAAATGCCAAAAGGGGTGAATATTTATGCAAGGCACTGTAATGCAAAACAATTCAGTTTCTATTTAATGTGACCAAAGCACCAGTTTTAATTAATGCGCTGTTTGACACTCTTTACCAGTTTACATTTGTCTGTTTGGCCATGAATACCAGTAGATGTTTTGGCATCAAATTGAAAATGCATGATTACAATGACAGTAGAATACACCATACTGTACCTCCTGATGAAATGGCGGTGGATCTCTCATGTAGTTCTGCTACTTCACTTGACTGATCCTGGGACTGTTCTTTAAGGAAACGTTCAAGGAAAGGTTCATTATTTAGGATTACCCTAAATCTAACCCAAAAATACATTTGCCTATCTCAGATATGTAATAATGGATCATTTTCCTCAATGAATAGACTTTTAGGACTTGTGTGAAAATCTGTTGATGTTTAATGTCATATTTATACAGAATTATAGAAAAGCACCACTGTATCTAGATGTTGCTGAACGGACATTGTATTATAATAAAAAATCATTTTGATTTCCTAATTTCCTTATATGTACGACATTGTCAAGTGTGCAAAACATTTGCTGGTGACGGTATATACAGATAAACTGTGTATGTATAATTATAGTGAGTGTATTTTATTCTTGTCTCACAATCTGATAAAATGTCTCAAATAAGATGTTTTCTCTTCCTCTCTACAGATTCTCTTTCTGTTTTCACACATTTATAACGAATACATGCAACGAAGTGTATAAACTTACAAGCATAATGAATACCTACCATGCTGTTATAACCTTGAACGTGAATATGCTTCTGGCAGACGCCAACATCTGAACATCTGCTTGTCCATTTAATCACTTCAGTTTGATTCACTTCACTGAAGAATGTATGTACATAAATGGCAACGGCATTTTAATAAATTCTCATATCGAACATTGAGTGATACAACAATGATTTTCAGGGCCAGGAAATGAAATTGAGGCAAAACAAATGAGAATTTGTTTAAAGTTTTGTCTTTGTGTCTATAACTATTTAGAGGCAAAGGAGATTGAAGACTTTTAGATCTGTCTCCAAAATGTGAGAGGAGAGTTGTGGTCAAGGACGGCTCCAGGAGGTTTGCCAGGCACTAACAGTAATATTTGTACTGTACATTTTAAAGTGCTTGTACTGCACTGAGAGCAGAGTCCATATTAACCCGTTTAATCCCATCAGTCACAAAAGTGACCGTAAAAAAAACAAATACTGAATATGCTCTAAAAGTGTTACTGATTACATCAGTAATTTTTACATGTGTTCATGTATAAAAATAATTTGGGAATAAATGGGTTAAATGTGCACATCTCAAATCTAAGATGCTTAAAGCAACTGACTCTTGTCTCTCTAAAATGGTTTTGCCAAAAAACTGTTGTTGTAAAACCTGAAGAGTTGTGGCATGTTGAAATGTTAAAGACTGAAAATTTGATAGGGCCTATTGAAGCATAGTTTATACGGTGAAATTTCTTTGACTGCTATAATGGATTATGATGGGGATATATTTAAATATGTGCCCGTTTGCAATTGAGGATAACCTTGTGAGAGTCTAACAGTATTTTTCTATTGTTGTTGAACACAAAGCAGCCTCCTTAAAATGGCACTAACGGGAAATCTGTTGTTGAATAAGCCAAGGACAAGGAAGGGTTGTATGTATTGAGGTGCTTCATCTATGCTGTACATCTCACAGCACTGAGAATAAATCAGGCTGAGCGTTTCACAAATATGGAAGGCTGCACAGTTTTCTTTGTATTGCTCCTTCTTTTACAACCTTTTTAAAAAATATTTACTTATGTATTGTAAATTATTTATATCAAAATGATATACAGTACAGTTTATTAGATGATTCAAATTGAACTTATCTTACTTTCAAATTGGAAGTCCAACAATTATCACACCTGATCTAGTGAGTTTTTTTTTCACTGTTTACTGTGCTTTGTAGTAGTACTTTTCATTTTATTATTTTAGAATGCATCTTCCTTTTATGGAAATCTTTAACATGTGCCTAATAATTTTGCACAGTACTTTGTTTTATTTGTCATATATACACAATATATTTGGTATCTTGTGCTTAATTAGATTGATGGAAAGAGTGATAATGGTGTGCTAACATAGCCTGGGCTGCTTTTCCTAACAATCCACATCATAATGCAAAGTAGGAAGCATACCAGCAGGGGGCATCATTCCAAAGGAAATTCCCATCTGGTCCATCACAATCGAGGCTCAGAGTGCAATATAAATAATTCATACAGTACTTGATGGAGCTCTGAGGGAAAATGTTTTTGTTCCAAAGTAATAATATCTTTTGAAAAAGTGTGTGTGATTTTAATATTTAACCTTGTGAAAAGATACTGAGGAAACGCCCTGTACGCTTGCTATTTAAGATTACATTGTACCGGTAGTAGAACCATCTATTGGTTTGTTAACTTGTGCAGTACCCTTTCCCCAAAGACAGACCATATACACTAACATATGCATTGAGCAAGACATTATTCCTATACTGTTAATACTTGCTTTGTGATTTTTTTGTCTTAAGGTACAAAAATGCAGTCTCCCTAAATACCAAATACAACGTACCTATTCCATGGGCAGACTGGGAGCAGTAATTAAACCTGGCAATACAAACAATTGATTTTCCCTAAGGTTTCCATACTGGCCCAAATGTTTCCACAATGGCCCCAATCCTCAGACAGACAGACAGACATCAGTCCAGCCAACAGGCAAAAAATATACCAAAATGACAGATGGAACCAGGACCCAGTTTCTAACCCTCTGTATGTTATAGAAAAATATATTGTTTTAATGCCATGGCGAATGGTTGTAATGATGTTTTAGAGTTGAGATGGTTATGTGTGGATTGATCTACATATTAAATTCAGTGTATAATTCCTCGGGGGTTAGTTGGTATAGCATGGCACTTAAAATGCCAGGATTGTGAGTTCAATTCCCATGGTGGACTACTATGAAAACAGTGTACTCTCTACAGTAGGTTGTTTTGGATAACAATGTCTAATATTTAACTTATTATCATTTGTATCCTTTTATCCAGACTTAAGACAACATGCATTTTAGATTGCATAGTAACATTATGAATGCATGTAATTAAATGCTCTCAGAAACTTTAGGAATAACTTTTAGAGTGACATGCTATATTTGAGATTTTTCAAAAGCTGTAGCATAATTGCACTTTCACCTAAAAAGCAAATATTTTTCTTTATCCCAGAGATTCTGCTGTTTAAGCAGAAAATAGCTGCAGAGGGCACAATGAGCAGAATCGAAATAATGAAGTCAAAACAACATTCAAGCCCCAATCCTACTCGTTATTTATTGTACTAATATATCTCTGAGACAGAGACAAAGTGGGTCTGATGCTGGGGCTCCAGGAACTCGTAGTCACAGCACACTTGCAAAACAAACGCGTACTGGAGACAAACAGTAGATAGGCCATATGTGTGTGATTCATTGACAGGAGGCCTGGTCTGATGTCTGCCATTGCAAGCCATCCTCCTCCATAGCGTGCCCTGACAGTGGGCTCAATGTTTGTTTTCTGCCTCATGGATATAATAAACGGATGTGTAGATAGCCTAATCAGAGACCTTTTCTAGCCTAATCAGAGACCTTGAATTGTCAGTGCCCCATTCTAAGATCCTTCACAGTACTGGGGTCAGGGGTCTATATCACTGGAGTCATGGATAGATGGTTCTATACACTTCAGAATTATAGCGCCTCTCTATTAAATTACAGTTAAAACTGCATAAAATAATGAGCTATTTTCATTATGTATTTTCATCCACAGTCTTTATATGAACCATGTAACCATGCTTTTTCCTACATTATATGTAAAAATGTCCTCAAACCGAGCACAAACAATGAGAGGAATGGCGAATGAAGGGAATGTTTATCATGAACAGAAATTCCAAAAGGAATACCTTGTTGGATTTGTATTGCTCCAGTTATGCAGACAAATTGATACAACTAGAATGACTTGATAACCAAAATACATTTTCCTTGCAATGTTGTTCCACCCATTCAAACAGGTAGAAATGCCCTTGACCTTCATGTCATTCAAATATTCATGCAATATCTTAGGAATGTAGCATCTTAACACACTATCTCCCCATACTGAACCGACCTTCTCAATGCACATCACACTCTAGTTTCATTAGCATAAGATTTATGCAAATGGTAATTTCAGACCCTGACACACCAAGCAGACCTATCTTAGAACTCTGGTGTCTCAGAATGGAGATTCTAAGAAAAACCTTGACTTTTGTTCTTTCGACTAGACTGTGCTCATTGCATTTATAGTCTTAAATATGTGTTATTGGTAATGAACATTTCCTTATTTAGTACATTGACAAAAGTTCTTTTTAACCACTTAGTTCAAGTTCTTCTGTCGAGTTCATCCATAGAAATTATAGATAGAAGCAAGTGCTGCGGATGCCAGAGTAACTACTTCTTTGGATATTATTACACAGTGCATAGGCCCATACATTCACATACATTTTAACCATGCCCATTACTAGTTTGTTTGAAAAATATGCATAAATGCTGCAATGTATGTGTGATTTGATAAAGATGTATAATTTTTGTCCCAGTGACAAAAGATGATTCTACAGCTTCCTTATAGCATTCCATCATACACCATACAACCCTCAGATAATAAAACTGGAAGAATATTTGTATGAATACATTTTAGGGTTAAGTGGAAAGAACATTAGTTGAAATATGTAGGATAATATGTTACGATGACTAATATATATAGACCTCTCAGATGTTAATGCTAAGTAAAACGGATACAGGTTAAGCATAACCCTGGACTAGATAAATTGAATGTAAATCTCCATTCAAAAAAAAAATGTTTTGTCCAAGACTATGCCTAATCCTTGTCCATGAAACCGACCCTATAGGTATAATATCCTGCCTATTAATTATGAACGATAGAAAAGTTCGCAATTAGGCTGGTTAATGATACTTTTCATCGACCTGTGTGATTCCGTCCCTGCATGCACTTCATGTGGGCAAATCAGTTATTATCTTCGTGCATGAACTGTAGAAATTAGGGCGCGTCGTCGTTGTCATCACATGACATGTTGATGACCAATAAGAACTTTGCCAACTTTTTGGGCTATTTCATAAAAAAGAAGAGCAAATAGAAAGCTGAAAACCACTGCAATTAGTCGTGGAAACCATTATCCTAAATTATTGGTTTATTAGGTTACGAAATTGTTTTGTATGTTTAGATGTTATGAAATACAGAGTGGCCTAAGTTTTTCCTTTTTTCTTTTTTTTCTTTAAAGCTTGTATTTTCGTCGACGCCTGGCCTACCTCTTAAATAATTCAATGTTGGGAGAAAATACACAAGGTAAGTCAAATTAACAGCTATTTGAATATCTGGAGTTGTCCGAATCTATGTCCCCATAATATTTTATAACTGCAATTAATAGGCCTATATCCGCAGGTGGGTCAATATGCATTAAAAATACAATTATTTTAGTATTACTTACAGAAAGTCGGTATCGAACAATAGCCTACATACTCAAACAAATACGTAAGCAGTTAGATCAACATGTAAAAATTAATTCAAAACGTAGCTAATTGACGTATTTCTGGAAAAGGTTAAGACACACAATATTTTTTACAGCATATAGGCTATTGGAAGTATAGCTAGCTATGATAACGGATCATATATCTATGATTATTTAGCCTGTGTTTGTGTCTGTGTCTTTGTGTCTGCATTTGTGTACATCCTTTATTTATGGTTCACATTTAGAACATGTAGGCCTATATCCTTCCTCTCCACCTCTAAATGTGAGTGATATAGCCTAACCTAATATATTTAGGTATTTTTAAATATTTTTAAAAGCTGTTTGAATCTAAAAGGAAACCTAATATACAAAAAGGAAAATCATATAAACTAATATGGGAAAGGCAACCCTGTTCCAGAGTGATCATATCCTAAAGGGTTGTGTTCTAAAAAGGCACCACCGCACCTGACCAACTGAATTAAGTGATCAGTTCTGCCTCAGCTTGGATGTAGCCTACTTGGACTTTCAGGTCGTTAAATTAGCCTACAACTACAGTGTATAAAGCACTCCGGGACCAGGCTTGCGTATTGCTTGCTTATGGGATATCATCTTCCTATTTTCACAGAAACACTTGTAAAAAGCTAGTTTCATAGCCCAACGCTGCTTGCTGTTATTGTGTTAACGGCCTTGAAATATAATTAAGTCAGATCCATGGGAAGACAGAAATTAGAGAGATTGATAACATATTTACAACCTTCGGTCTTTGTTTTATTTTGACAACGATTTAGTCAAGGGATTCTCCTTCATGAGGTTGCAAAAAACATGTAGGCTATACCGTACGGTCCCGCACAGGTTGTTTTCTTAAGATAGGTGGTCGCATCCAACGATGATTGGCCAACCTCCCAATAGAAGGTGACATCCTAGAGGACCTGTGCTCGTATTGATTGAGACAGAGAATAGCTACTGTATCGCGCGTGAAAAATTATGTGTGTGTGTGGATTATATAACGCTTAGTTCTATTTTAGTCTAAATCATTTCCTGATAAAAGGGGTACGAAAGGGACGTTAAAGGTAACCAATAACAAGCTTTATTTTTGTCTATAAATGTGCCTTTTTTATATTAGGATACGTTTTACGTTAGGATACGTCATTAGAAGGAACACACTTATTTAAATGTACTTTAACATTGTAATACGTTATTAATAAATTATTATTTCGAATGTTTTAATCATATACATTCTATGTACACTCATTATCATAGACTCGTAGAATAATGTGTCATATTTCTGTGAACTAGTCAAACAATTCTCAATCAGCTCTTTTTAATCACGATAACATTACATGTGGGAATCAAAACATTTCTGCATTATTTGCTCGTGCATTATCATTACGTTAACCCATATAAAGATCATAGTTATTATTTCTCAATCTTGTATTCTTATTATTTTCGATTTGAAGCACTAATTTATTCTAAATCGTAAATCGTAAAACTTTGTCCTGCATTTCAGACTCTATTAATCAAGGGCTTCATACATTTTGAAACAGTTTTATGTAAATAATTGATTCGTTACCTCTCTACTTTATCTGTTTTTCTTCACCACTGATTTTAGGCGTCTCTTTAAAAGTAATGGACTACAGCTATGATGAAGATTTGGAAGAATTATGTCCTGTTTGTGGAGACAAGGTCTCAGGATACCACTATGGACTTCTTACATGTGAAAGTTGTAAGGTATTTTAATTATTAATTATTTCAATTGTTGTTCTGTGCGTTTGTTTTTATTGTTGCCCATCAACCTAATATGGTTATTTTTTTTAGGGCTTCTTTAAGAGGACAGTCCAAAATAATAAGAGGTACTCTTGTGCAGAAAACCAGGAGTGTAAAATAGACAAAACACAACGGAAGAGATGTCCCTTCTGCCGATTCCAGAAATGCCTCAATGTTGGCATGAGATTAGAAGGTATGCTTCTTTAATTTCACCCCTAATTTCACTCATCAGTTAGAAAAATATAAATAAAGCATTGGGTTAATGGATTTTACTCGGTTTTACGGATTGACGTAACTTGGATTTATATAAAAAAAAGGGCATTTCAGTCCATGTGTTATTGAGTGAAGTCCATGATAAATCTTCTAACATCAGGACTAGTTCGTGCCATTAAACGAGCATATGACTGCATATTTCAAATGGTTATGATTTTCAATACTTCCGGAAGACGTCCAATACTTTCGGCCTTTGGCAAGAATATTAATGTCTTATAGATTATCTATAACGTTTTATTTGGCACCGAATTATAAAACATTTCCGAAATAGTAAATGAAATATGTTCGGAGTTAGATACGAATAAAATATACCCGACCTGTATAGCATTAGTATCCAAATGGTTTTGTGGTTGTTAAATAGCGGACCAAAAAAATCCATCAAGAGCAGCCAGCGCAATGATTCCCAGGCTGCGATGCGAATAAGCACCTGTTTCCGCAGAGAAATGACACATTCTTGACTTGCTGATAAACTCTGGGTTTCTTTCTGCAGTCTTAAACGAACCCGTTCTTATTTAGATTAACAACGTTATCTCTATTCAGCGGCAAATTTATTCGTAGTAGGTATAGGTAGTAGGTATAATTAAAATATTAAATTAAATGTATTATACCCTAGTGGTAATATATGTTTTGGTTTCTGGAAGAATGCAGTTAAACATTCCTTACTAATTTGGGATATATTCCTGACTGGATTGTATACACAGCAAAATCCTCAGTGTTAATTTAACTCGGATGGTGTTAAAATGAACAATCTCTCAGTGTTTGTATAGTTCTCACGGAATCCGAGTTATACTAACACTTTCGATAGTGTTAACATTCTAACTCGTTAATAGTGTTACATTTGACACCCAGAGCTGTTGTTTTACACAGGAGAGTGTATTTTTAACACTATATTGTGTATTTCCCTTGCACTACGAGTGTTAATTTCTAATATGCATATTTCCCAGCATGCCTTTTTCAGTAAATGTGACAAGATCGTTTTACAGCTCTTGTACCACAATATCAGTCACTTTAAGATTTAGATTTTTTTCATACAATTGAAATCCAACTGAAAGGATATCCAAAAGTTATACTATTTTATCACTCACAACCTGCATTCAAATACACTTCAATGGTGTACTTACAAACTGAAAAAGACTAGCGAAACTACATTGAAGGGAACACTAATCTCATTAATGATTGCAATCCATAATACAATTTACAGCTTGTATTAGAATTATATATTTTTTAAATTATTATTGAAGTTATCAATTCATGAATTCACAAAGCAAACTCTTCTGAAATATAAACATGCAGCAAAGCATTCTGGGAAATTGTGAAGTTTTGCTTAACCCTTCACAGTGTTAAAGTAACATTGTTACAACTAACACTGTTTTGTAACAAAAACACTGGGGTTCTATTGTGTTGATTAAACATTCACAAGTGTTAATTTATCACCTCAGTATATTGTGGTGACCTATCCAGAGAGTTTGAATTAATTTTGTTTACAGTGCAAATAATTATTTTGTATTTGAGGCATTTTCCCCAACATCTTGTAAGGAGTCATCTTAGCAACCAATTGCCTAATGAATATCTGTTGTTGCTAGTTTCTGTTTCTCAACTTTTCATCTCTTCCTATCACAGCTGTACGTGCAGACCGCATGAGGGGGGGCAGGAATAAATTTGGACCAATGTACAAGCGTGACAGAGCAATGAAGCAGCAAAAGAAGGCTTTGATACGTTCCACAGGCTTCAAGCTAGAGTCTGCTCGTCCACAGCTCTCCCCTGTACAGAGTGACTATAGCTTCACCAGCACCCTGCACAGCCTACCCTCCCTCCCTAAAGGCCTCTTGCCCTCCACCCCAGCCTCAGTCACTCCCACAGACTACGAGGCCAGCCTATATGGACCCCCCTCCATTGGGATGATGCAGCCCCATGGGCCCATGCCCCCACAGTACCAGTATACAGCCTTCCCCAGCAGGGCCATCAAGTCTGAATACGCCGACCACTACACAGGCTCCCCAGAGTGTGTGTTCGGGTACCCCTTTCCGAATGTTTACCCCACTGCCGGCTCCCCACAGCCATCAAACATGCCCCCCCTTGTACAGGAGCTGCTGCGCTGTGACCCGGATGAATTGCAGGTGCAGGGCAAGATCGTGACCTTTCTGCAGCAGGAGCAGAGCGGGCGGGGTCGGCAGGACAAGCTCAGCACCTTCAGCCTCATGTGTGGCATGGCAGACCAGACGTTGTTTTCCATAGTGGAATGGGCCAGGAGCTGCATCTTCTTCAAGGAGCTCAAGGTAAGCTGTCCACCGAGAGGTGATCAGAAAAACGTGCACATACAAACGTTCCCTGTTATCATGTTAGTTCACTACCTGTACCAAATAATTTCAGTGATATTCTTGTTTTTTAAATAGAAATTCACCAAGGTGGCTTTAAATTGGTTAAAATATATTCTCACCGGCCACTTCATTAGGTACACCATTTTCGTAGGGGTCCGCGTGGCGTAGCGGGCTAAGTCGCTGCATTGCGGGACGGTCGCGATGGTCGTGGGTTCAAGTCCAACCATGGGTTCTCTGACTTTCCTCAAGCCCCCTGCACGAGGCAGCGCAAAATTGTACAGATCTGTACAAGGATTTGCGAAGTTGCCGACAAGCCAGAGTGAGAGAGGGAATTGGGAAGGGAGGAAAATTGGAAAAAATCACAACCCCCCCCCAAATAAAACAAGCTATATATATTGTTATTGGCCACTTAATTAGATACACCATTATTAACGTTAACGCATATATCTATTCACATAATCACGTGGCAGCAAGTCAATGTATTTAGGCATGAAGACATGGTGAAAATGATCTGTCTAAGGTTCAAACCAAGTATCAGAATCAGGAAGAAAGGTGATTTAAGTTACTTTGGATGTGGCATGGTTGTTGGTGTAAGACGGGCTGGTTTTAGTATTTAAGAAAGTGCTGATCTACTGCGATTTTCACACACAACCTTCTCTAAGATTTACAGAGAATGGTCTAAAAAAGAGAAAATATCCAATGAGCAGCAGTACTCTGGGTGAAAATGCCTTGTTGATGGCAGAGGTCAGAAGTCAGAAGAATAACCTTCAAGCAGATAGTGCCACTCTTGTCAGCTGAAAACAGGTAACTGAGGCTAGCACAGGCCCACCAAAATTCAACAATAGATACTGGAAAAATGTAGCCTGGTCTGATGAGTCTTCAAATTTTGCATTCGGCATTCAGATGGTAGGGTGAGAATTTGGAGTAAAATAAAAGAAGGTGTGGGTCCATCCTGCCTTGTAACAACAGTGCAGGCTGGTGGTGGTGGTGTAATGGTATGGGGGATATTTTGGTGATACACTTTGGGCCGATAGTACAAATTGAGCATTGTTTAAATGCCACAGCCTACCTGAGTATTGTTGCTGACCCTTTCGATCCCTTTATGAACATAGTGTACCATCTTTCAATTGCTACTTCCAGCAGGATAATGTGACATATCACAAAGCTCAAATCATTTTAAACTGGTTTCTTGAAAATGACAATGAGTTCACTGTAGTCATATGGCCTCCACAGTCACCAGATATCAATCCAATCGAGTAACTTTGGGATGTGGTGCAATGGGATATTCGCATCATGGATGTGCAGCCAACAAATCTGCATCAACTATGTGATGCAGTAATGTAAATATGGACCAAAATCTCTAAGGAATGTTTCCAACATCTTGTTGAATCTATGCCACAAAGTATTAAGGCAGTTCTGAAGGCAAAGGAGGTATAACCCGGTACTAGCAAGGTGTACCTAATGAAGTGGTCAGTGAGTGGTCAGTGAGTGTAGACATTAACAATGTTGCAAATCTTTATCACTATTGGAAATTACTGATTTATAATAAATTATTCACTTACAACGGCAAAGCCACATTTTCAGGAGCCAATAATTCAGTTTGCTAGTTATAAACACTTATCCATATTTAATAATGTTTTGACTATAATTTCTATGATAATATCACCAACTTGTTCAAGTGAAGGTATCAATTTTGATGAAAAAACATGTACAGTCCTGAGTGTTCTAAAACCTTTGACCGTTAGTGTAGCCTAATGCTAATTAATCTTTCTGGAAATACTTCACCCAACTCCAGTATTATATTAGATATTGCCAAATTCCTGTGTAAAAAAGTAATATCTTTCTTTGACAGATAGCTGTCATTGTTTCTGTCTGCTTGTTCCTGGTGGAGGAGTATCAGGTCAGGTCTTTGTGCCTCTGTGTCAGGATGTGAGATGTGTCACTATCTAAAGCAGATGTACCTTCAGACTAATTTTCAACTGAGTGGTATAATTGAGTAGTGCCAAATTTTGCCACGTGGGTTGGATGTAGTTAAATTCTACCCCCACACAAAGGAGAGAAAAATCAACATTGTTTTTGGAAGCTGTGGTGGCCGACCTAAGTGATATAACAGAGAAAGAAAACATACAATACATGAGTTTGTGCTCGTCCAGTGCTTGTTACTAATGCAGAATTTGTTGACTCTATCCTGTCCCAGATATCGGTTTAAGACGGGGTACTTCTGATTGATTGTATGCTTTTTGCTACGTAAAACGTCCATAAATAAAGATTTTGAGTGATATTTATAAGCAACGTTTTGTCAATGTTTAGTTATTTCTGTATTATTTCGTCTGTGAGACAGTGAGCCCATTGTGTGCAGTATCTGAGGTAGGCTGGAAGATAGAATCATTGTAGAGTCTGTGCCATTGGGATACACATGTCAAATTTCCACTAGTGCCAACGAGACTCAGACAGTTTCCAGTTATTGCCGCCAGCCTCTGTCTCACTGGACCGTGATGGAGTTGGAAATACTCTATCTTGAGACCTAAAAGCCATGCTGCCAGAACATGTCAGCTGGAATTTACACAACATTGTCTAACTGTAAACATAGCACCATGTCTTCAACATGTTGGTTGTTGTTTTTTTTATTGAACCGTGAATTAATAATCAATTGATTAATGAAATAGAATCGTGGTGATACACTAATGTGGGGAAAGTTCTCAGTAAGAAGGAACCAATAACAGCCAGCCGTCCATTCCCCGACTTTGCTCTTTTGAGGGGTGATGATCTATATTCCTGTAATTACGGACCCATGCTGTGATGCATTAAAGCCCCATCACTATTATAAACAATTGTTTTTGAAAGATGCTGAGTTATATTTGTTTGCAACTACTACTGTAGGTCGGTCCTTCCAGATTCCCATAAATTGGATTTGGCAGGAATTAGTTTCATGATAAACCTCACAGTTAGTCTGTGAATTTATTCAAGTATTATACAAAAAAAGGCCTGTATAGTTTTTGCTGGACAAAATAGTTCTGAGAAATGCATACATTTTTGCATAGGGGTATTTGTTTGAAATAAAGCCAATGTAAATGGCCATCATGTCTAAATTTTTTTCTATGTATTCTAATCCAGCTATAGAATTATGTTTATCATTAGATATTAGAGATTCTATGTTGTGTTGCTTCAGGCTTGATGTTAATAGAGCATAGAGACAGTAAGATGTGAACTGAATGAATGTAATGCTGTTACACACCTCTGATCTATCATTGAACTTCAGCGAGTAGAGGTTGTAGTGGTGACCAGTGTGAAGTCAGCACCAAACGCTGGTTATTTGCCAGGAGGGAGAGACAGCCTTCTGCAGAGAGAGCTGTTTGTCCCTCTGGGTAATTACATTCCTTTCAGACGATAACGGGGGAATGTCAGCTCTCTTTCCACGGCCGCTATTGTGTCGCTCATTGTTCACATTTGCAGAGAAGAAAATAATGACACAGCACTGAGGCAGGCCGGTTTATGCGTCCTCGATTCTGACAGCCAGGGGAACTTCGCAGAACGTTCCCTGTCTCTGTGCACGAGTCAGACATTTTGTGTTCCCTGACTCCTTCTTTAGCGGAAGTAGCGAAGGTCACAGAGCCCTTCAGCTTCCTCCTGTGACCCCCCCACACCACGCTCCGTCCCAATGAATCAAGATGTTGTGTGTTGGTCCTGCAGCTCAGAACGAGAGGCAGATTGGACTTCTCATCTGGACAGATATATGGTTTCATTCAAGGGGCAGTAATTCTGTCATCCCCATGCCAGATGAATGTGTGTCCACACAGGGATCATGCTATTAGGGCCTGTAGCCACACCATGAGTCACCAGCTGCAGCATTACCGACTGAGTCGCCCTCGCCACACAGACTAATATGTGCTAGCAGTGAGGAGCTTCCAATCACCACATCCCACCCCTCTATACTACACAGGCCCGTGGGCTATAATGGGGGCCAGCAGGGTGACGGAGGACAGGAAGAGGTGAGGAGGGGGGACAGGTCATCGTCGTGGCTCATAAATACAACGAGATGAGACGTGACAAACTGACACCAGCCCCAGACGCTGGAAATAGGGCCGAAGGACCCTCATCTTCTTCTGGGTTTTATAGTCACCACATTTATCTGTTTATGAAGCAATGTGTGTTTCAGCCAGGGCCACGCCCTCCTTTATGGATGCTAACTTTTAAGTGGGTAGATGTTGGATTGATGCCTGCTTCCTGAGATTGGAATATCACAGTGTTTTATATGATATTGGACTCAAAATTAGATTGGTTGTCGGTCACCCTGATGTTTCGGCAGCTGTGTGGGATTAGATTGAACGTTGAGATGACCTGTCGTCTTCTGCGTCACCCTCCAGGTGGGAGATCAGATGAAGCTCCTTCACAACTGCTGGTCTGAGTTGCTGGTTCTGGACCACGTCTTCAGACAAGTGCAGCACAAGAAGGACAGTAGCCTGCTGCTAGTGACAGGCCAAGAGGTAGGCTACAATAATCACACACACAACACAACCATATAAAACACACACATAAATACCTTAAACCTAATCCTAATTTAACGTAACCTGTGATGCTCAATCTTAACCCTGAACCTAAACATAACCATCATATTTCTAATATTCACTCTAAACATAGATTCCTTGAAAATGTCTTCATGGGATCACACATGTGCACACACGGGCACACACACACAATATTTCTTTAGCGTAACGGGTGTTTAGTTGCCACAGTATATCTTAATGCAATTATGACACATTATGTTAGTGACGGAATATAAAGTGGAACTACTTCTTTATGCTGAAACCCTATCAAATTATGAGCGACTCTCTCTGACGAAACAATAACCCACACAGATGCCGGGTTTGTGTTTTCCACATTTGGTCATGTTTGAGAAGCAGAACAGAACAGGAAAACAGCCCTCCATTGACTGGTTACAGCTTTTCTCTGCTGCTTGTAAATTGCTTCTGTTTTTGGGAAAGGGAGGAAAAACTGCAGCTTTTTTTTACACATTTATGTTTTGAATTGTTTTCATCATTAGGATGAAAAACAGGCCATTATTTAGCTACAAACTAGGATTTTTAGAAAAGGACAAAAATGTTATAATTCTGGAAGGCACTATTGGAATTAGATCATTTCAAATCCACTATATTTCACAAAAATACTTCTCATTATTTTGTGTTCTACTATGGATTTTACCTGGCTCTTGTGGTGAGTTGTGGTGAGTTGCAAAAAAGGGTTTACACCTGTAAATAAAGATACACTTAATGTTGTGTTGCAGATGGATCTATTGTCCTTGGGTTCCCAGGCAGGGGTGACACTATCAGGCTTGGTCCAGAGGGGTCAGGATCTAGCTGGGAGGTTACTGGCCTTGCAGGTGGACAGAAGAGAGCTCGCCTGCCTTAAGTTCCTGCTCCTTTTCAATCCCAGTGAGTAGACCATAAACTGTGCCTTGCATATGTATT
Organism: Umbra pygmaea; assembly: GCA_016801145.1. Taxonomy (NCBI): domain Eukaryota; kingdom Metazoa; phylum Chordata; class Actinopteri; order Esociformes; family Umbridae; genus Umbra; species Umbra pygmaea. Next base: position 2,497 of record JACXGM010002015.1, on the reverse strand, counting down.
CACCCCCCTTGGACGTTTCCATGTTTTGTAGTATGACAACCTGGAATGAAATCGGATGCTTTTGGGATATATACCTTTTTTTTTACACAACATACCCTAACACTTTGAAGGTGCAAAATATTTTTTTGGGGGAAAATACTTATGTCAAGCACTGTAGATATACAGTACATAGTGGATGTCCACTGTCTACACGTACCAAATCAAATGTTGATTATTCATCTCATTACAGCTACCTCAAAATTTAATAGATTTGTGATAAATCACGAAGCAACCTTACTTACAAAAAATTGGCAAATAACTTCTTCTAAGTTTTTGTTGAAAACAAGTTTGAGTTGACAATGTTGTTATACGAATCTATTCAACCCACGCTGTCCCATTTATTATGAAAGGATGTAGTGACATTTTAAATGGACATGTCACATCCATTGATATGTATATGTTCATGTATCCAGAAAGTTACAACTGTTTCCTGAGCCAATCCTTTATTTTCAGGTAAAATCACTTAATTAAATTTAGGACCTTATCAAAAGGCAATTTTAACAAAGAAGACAACCTCAGCCATTATCTCTTAATAGCACTCAATACAACCATAATTGATTGGCCTATTATTCAATGGTCTGACTGACATTCAAGCAGTGGCTTCTGCATATGGAGTGTGTATGGACGGCAGTTGCCCAGATTCCCTGAAGTGAATTCTATTTAGCGCCGGAGAGCTGGGAACAAAAGCCTTCGGAATAATGAGAGCACTCGTCACAGGCTGAAAATATTTGCCATCTCCGCTGTCTGTTTCATTCTCTCTCTCTCCCTCGTCTTTCAATCAATGAGTCAGGTTTATCAGGGCAATTTAGGTGCCCTTAAGCGGTTCTGAAAAGATTATTCAAAATATTTAATTACTGTGTGAATGCTTCTCAGCAGGACTCAGCTGATGCTGAATAGGAGTACATTAGAAGCTCTAGCTCATCACATGTATGTACGTATGCACACACGCATGCACAAATGAATACATGCACACAGTCAAGCTATCCTGCTGAATACTGCACAGATCCAACATACCAGACATTTATTATAACTAACAAACTGCTGAAACTTGAATTCTAAAATTTGCACTTGATCTCAACACATTAGTACTCCTCCCAGTTAACGTAAGAATTTAAGTTTTTAAAGGAATTTATTATTTCAAAAATGTGCCATAATGTCTGAACACTGGGGCTGTGGTTTAACGTGTATTTGCATATCTGCCAGCATGCCTTTTAATTGAATGCTTGGAATAGCCACCCATAATCACTTTCCCAGACGCCGCCTAAATTGGCAGAAGGCCTCTGTTGAAAATGGCCTTTGTCTTTTTGCCAAAAACTAAACATCTAGCCTGGAATTCTGCCATAATAGACCTTTCCTTATATATCCTAATGGGATGATGCTTCGTAGTGGCTATACTCCTAGTTACTCAAAATCTGCTGTTGGCACCCATTGAAATTAACCTCAAGATGGCTTTATTAAATGTTATTAATTATATAATGCCATGGCATGTTCTCTGATTAGCTTGTATTGTTTTTTAGATTTATCCCTTACAACATGTGTTGGTGATATTGTAATGAACATACTGCATACCATTTAAATATCTGTTTGCGCCGTGCCACGTGGAGCAGTAGTATAAGTCGCTGCCTCACATCACAACTTTGTGTCGGGGGCCAGCATTTGTATCCCATTCCAGGTATGCTACCCTCTGCTCAGGTCATCATAAATGAGTACAGAGCTGCCCAGGGTAGATGGGTAAGAAGTCAGACACAACAACGCTCTCGAGTGACTCCTTGGGTGCAGGATGGGCAACTATAAATTCAATCACAGTTGTAAAGTTGGCAAATGTGTACATCCTACAAAACCTCCTACATATGTACCAACTTAAGGCTTTTGAGTATAATGAGCAGTATGATGGTTTGGCGGCAAGTGCTTGAAGGACAACGAGGCTTACACATTAAATTTGACTTCAAGGGGAATTGGACATGACAAATTGGTGGGGGGAGAAAATACATGTTTTCAGGGTATGCTATTAGCGAGCTCACTTCACTTAAGGCATTATTGAACATAAAGATTGAACATAAAGTATCTTTTGAGTGCAATGTGGTTGACTGGTGACTTTGAATATTAGGACGTGTTGTTCCAGGCTCATATTCATGATACGCAATAACATGTGAACTAGGCTAACCCACCCATGACTGCATTTGTTAGTGCAGAGACATGGCAGAAGGGAATACGTTTCAATTAAAAGTAAAATCATTATGACGACTAGTTATTATTTTAAGGTTTTTAGTTGACCTAATAATTGCTGTGGCTGTGACAGAATTTGCTGTCGAGGTCTAAGCGCTTTCCTTCCAGACCTCACACTTCCTTCTGGCTAGAGCGGTTCTATCCCCGGCTGGGCCGACTGTCTTTACACTTCCTCTCTGACTGTCTGTACACTTCCTCTCTGACTGTCTGTACACTTCCTCTCTGACTGTCT